>VZTU01002565.1:0-22912 GCA_013400835.1 Zapornia atra | reverse complement strand
TACCCTCTTTCAGCTTGAAGCTACTGCCCCGTTACCTATCACTACACTCCCTGGTGAACGGTTCCTCTTCCACTTTCCTGTAGGATCTCTTTAAGTATTGGTAGGCCGCAATTAAGTCTCCCTGGAGCCTTCTCTTCTCCAAGTTGAACAAGCCCAACTCTCTCAGCCTGTCTTCATAGGAGAGACTCTTAATCATCTTTGTGGCCCTCCTCCAGACTCGCTCCAACAGCTCTATGTCTTTCCTGTCCTCATGATCCCAGAGCTGGATGCAATACTCCAGCTGGGATCTCACGAGAGCAGAGTAGAGGGGCAGAATCTCCTCCCTCAACCTGCTGGCCACTCTGTTCTTGATGCAGCCCAGGACATAGTCGGCCTTTTGAGCTGTTAGCACATGCTGCCGGCTCATGTTGAGCTTGTCATCGATCAGCACCCCCATGTCCTTCTCCTCAGGGCTGCTCTCAATCCATTCTCTGCTCAGCCTGTAGCTGTGCTTGGGATTGTGACAATGCACATGCAGAACCTTGCACTTAGCCTTGCTGAGCTTCATGAAGTTCACATGGGTCCATCTCTCCAGCCTGTCGAGGTCCCTCTGGATGGCAACCCTTCCCTCCAGCATGTTGACCTTACCACACAGCTTGGTGTTGTCAGCAAATTTTCTGAGGATGCCCTCTATCCCACTGTCCATATCAGCAACAAAGATGTTGAACAGTGATGGTCCCAGTACTGATCCCTGAGGAGCACTACTTGTCACGGGCCTTCACATGGGTATTGAGCCATTGACCACAAATCTTTGAGTGCAACCATCCAGCCAACTCCTTATCCACCCAGTGGTCCACCCATTCAATCCATGTCTCAGCAATTTAGAGACAAGGATGTCATGAGGGACAGCGTCAAATACCTAGCACAAGCCCAAGAATATGGTCTCTGTCATCCTTTCCTTGTCTATCATCTCTGTTACTGTATCGTAGAAGGCCACCACATTTGTCAGGCACAATTTGCCCGTAGTGAAGCCATGTTGGGTGTCACCAATCACCTCCTTATTCTACATGTGCCTGAGCATAGTCTCCAGGATGATCTGCTCCAAGATCTTGCCAGGCACTAGGGTAAGATTGACCAGCCTGCAGTTCCTTGGGTCTTCGTTTTTCCTCTTTTTAAAAATGGGGGGTTGTTTCCCCTTTTCCAGTCAGTGGGGACTTCAACCAACTGCCAGGACTTCTCAAATATGTGGCTTCGCCACTTTCCACCAGTTCTTTCAGGACACACAGATGCAACTCATCAGGTCCCATGGACTTGTGCACCTTCAGGTTCCTTAGGTGTTCCCAAACCTGATTTCCTACAGTGGGCAGCTCCTCATACTTCCAGTCCCTGCATTTGTCTTCCATGACTTGGGTGGTGTGGCTGGAGCTCTTGCCGGTGAAGACTGAGGCAAAAAAGTCAATGGGTGCCTCAGCCTTCTCCATGTCCTGGGTAACCACCCCCTCCTGTCCTTCCTAAAGAGCCCATATCCTTCAATCCTGATACTCCAGTCATAGGAGCCACACACCACCATGTCTCCATAATGCCAATAAGATCATAGTCCTGCAAGTGTGTGCATGTCTCCAGCTCCTCCTGGTTGTTCTCCATGCTACATGTGTTTGTATGGAGACATTTCAGCTGGACCCCAGTGAGGCTGACTTACTAGCTGGAGCTCCTTTCAAGTATTTTCCTAGTGGTTCTCTGTTGGTTCCCACTGCCCAAGACTCTGGGTTGTGACCCCTAGACTTCCAACGTGCTACAGTGTGTCCAAGCATATCCCCGAGCAACAGGCTAAGGACCCTCTCCAGCACCCTCAACTTCAGCATGCCCCTCAAACTTGAGCACGTCCCACAGGCTGCCACAGGCAAAGCTGATGCAATCTCCCCCTCCCACTTCAAGCCTAGTTTAAAGCCTTGTTAATAAGCCTCAAAAGCTCCTGGGCAAAACCCTTTTTCCCCTTTGAGAGGTGACTCCCATCAGGGTTCATTAAACCCAGTGCTGTGTAGGCCATCCTGCTGTCAAAGAACCCAAAGTTGTGGTGGTGACACCAGCCACGTGGCCAGGTGATCATGGACTGCATCTGCCTGAGGAGGGGGGCTGCAGGGGTAGCTTCTACACAAAGCAGCCAGAAGCTCTCTGAAGGCCTGACAGAGCAAACACCAGCTGGGCTCAAGGCTGGACCTCCTGCTGACCAAGGCCGAGCCCATCAGCGATGGTCACAGCGCCTCTGGGAATCACACTTAGGAGAGAAAAGAACACAAGCAGCTGCTTTTTGCCACCAGAGAAGGGAGTGAGAACATGTAAGAAACTGTGCAGACACCAAGGCCAGTGAAGGGGAGGCAGAGGAGGCGCTCTATGTGCCAGAGAGAAAGACGCCCCTGCAGCCCGTGGAGAAACCCATGGTGGAGCTGATGCCCCCCCGCAGCCCATGGAAAAGGCCAAGACCCCACCTGCAGCCTGTGGAGCGGCCCCACGGTGAAACAGGTGGAGACATGTGGAAGACACTGCGACCCACGTTGGAGCAAGCTCCTGGCAGGACCTCCAGCCTGTGCAGAGAGAGGGGGCCCACGCTAGAGCAGGTTTGCTGGGGTACTTGTGATTCTGTGGGGGACCAGGCTGGAGCAGTCTGGGCCTAAGAGATTTGAGAGACATTCTATGATTTATGAGTGCACCCCATAGCAGTGCCCCACGCTGGGGCAGCTGGTGAAGAGCTGAAGCCCTGTGGGAAAGGACTCACGTTGGAGAAGTTGGTGGAGGACTGTCTCCTGTGGGTGGGACTCCACACTGGCGCAGGGGAAGGGTGTGAAGAATGCCCCCCACCCCCTCACTGCTAAGAAGCAAAATAACTTGAGCAGAAGTGACCAAAAACCCCTATTCCATTCCTGGCCCCCGTGTCATCCTTGGGGGTGCGAGCAGGGAGAGAAATCATGAATAAAGTGAATCTGCTAAGAAGGGAGCAGTGGGGGGGGATGCTTTAAGATCTGGTTGCACTTCTCATTATCCAACTCTGGTTTCACTGGAGGAGTGTGTGTAGTGTAATAAATTAGGTAGGCTTTTTTTCTTTTTTAAAGTCCGTGTTGAGTCTGTTTTCCCATGACACTAATAGCAGAATGATCTCTCCCTGTCCTTATCTCGACTCCTGAGCCTCTCAATACGTATTTTCTCCCCTTTCCAGCTGAAAAGGGGAGAGACAGAGTGTCTTTGGTGGGCGTCTGACCTCCAGCCAGGTTCAAACCACCATAGACACACAATGTAGGAGGATCATGGTTGCACAGAGGCCTCAACAATCACAAAGTATTATTTGGGTTCCTCCCTTCCCAGCTATCTTTACTAAAAAGAAAATATCTCTCTAGAACATAGAATTTAAGCAGATAAACATATTCTTTCATCTTATAATTTCTGAATAATAGTAGATATGCCTGCAAAAAGGTATGCCCTCCTACTGATTCCCCTTCCAGCACTTTTCAACACGACAGAGGAGGCCATAGTATGACTTTCCATTCAAGGCCCATTAGCATGAGGAACTGAAGAAAGATTTACACTAAATGGAATTTCAACACTTACAAGAAAGTAGAAAAATAGAAATACATCATTGGCCCTAGAAAACAGGCTGACCCAAATCCATTTTTCTCAAGTCTTCTGAAAGTACTTTAGTATTGGTTTTGCAATGGTTCAGGAAACATAAAAGAACAACCTTTTAAATAAAACTATTTCTTCTCTCTGTCTGCATCTGTATTTAAAAAAAAAAACAAAAAAAAGGTTTTCCATTCAGTATGCAAAAGATTTGCAAGTTCCTATAATAGTGTTCAATAATAGTGTTCTATTTGGACTGAATTATTCTGAAATGCCTGAATAGTAACTTAGATGGCCAGCACAGACCCACACCTGGACAGACAAATTATTTTCCAGACTTTCATTTGTCTCATCTGCAACATCAACAAAGAAGAAACCAAAATTACGTATATTAAAGAAATAATAAAAGAAGATTCTACAGTTTTCAACTTAAGTATTTACTTACAGCAAATTGAAAATTGCCATTTCATCCTTAGAATCTCCATTTCTTATTGTCTCCTAAAAAGGTATAAATATTGCTGTGGAGAAAGAGGAGGGGAAATAACTGTTCCCACCATACACTGAACTACAACCAAAGCACTGATGCAGCCAGGTGCCATTTCCTCAGGCAAAGCAGTCCTGAATTTCTTAACAAACTATAACTCTGCTAATAAACAACAACCCTTTTCAGCATCCTAGTTTCAGAGACACCATTATAACCCCAATCCTGGACACCCTCCACAAAAGATCAGGAAAAGCACTTTGAAATTAGTCTAACTGTGATACATGCAATCCTGATGAGAAGGGCCCTAAACTTCACATCCATGTGCAGTTATGCACAGACAGAGGCGGTGTTGCCACATCCCAGCAAGAACTGTGCTCTTGTTATGCATTTATCTGCACAGCAGCAGTACAAGGAATTCAATTACTAGAAAGCATGGTGAAAATTTAGTCTAGAGATAAGGAGACTGAGGGGAGACCTCATCGCTCTCTATAACTACCTAGAAGGTGGTTGTAGTGAGGTGGGGGTTGGTCTCTTCTCCCTGGTGGCTAGTGATGGGACAAAGGGAAATGGTCTTAATTTAAGTCAGGGGAAGTTTAGGTTGGATATTAGGAAAAATTTCTCTACTGAAAGGGTTGTCAGATATTGGAGCAGGCTGCCCAGGGAGGTGGTTGAGTCACTATCCCTAGAAGAGTTTAAAAGAAGAATAGATGCTCTAATTGGTGACGTGTACAGCATTGGACCCAGTAGGGCTGGGTAGATGGTTGGACTCAATGATCTTGAAGGTCTTTTCCAACCATAACCATTCTATGATTCTATGAAAAATCACATACTTTCAGTGAAACCAAAGCTCTGCCCGCAGCTGGCCAGTGTCTCTGCTCTGTCTCCAGCTCTGCTCAGGAAGCTGAGGCCTGGACAGAGAAGCACATTGTGCACAGTATTTATGGAGCACCCACAGAAAAACCACAGTGCATGCCTGCACGCTTGCAAGCCAGATGCCCTTGCTGAACCCAGACCAAACACTCTGAACAAAGGGAGCCAGAGAGCTAATTAAATAAAGTTTACATCCTCCATTGCACATGTAATACATTAGTGCTGTTCTACAGCATGCCAACAATTTATCACAAGCCAGCTGATGCTGAAGTAGAATGCAGACAAAAGAAGACATGAAAGTGTACATTTACCAGGCTGTCACACTGCCAGTAGAAACCATGTAGCAGATGACTGCACCTCCTTAATTCACATTACTACTCTCTCTTCGTTACTATGCAGGTAAACTATACAGACATTTAACATTTTTCCCCTAAAAACCAAACTAACAAAATATTTTTCTAACAGCTACTTGGTCAATCTAAGTTATTGCTGTTTTATTACTACTCTTTTAAAACTTAGTGTTAGGTGAGTAACTTTTCATTTGGGCTAAAAGCAAGGTTCAGGCTTCAGCAATATGCCAAGTTTTAAAACCAACTTCAGAGAAGGAAGGAAAACCCTTGTAACCTACCAGAGGTGTCCTATAAAGTATTTATAAACATCTACATGGAAAAGTAATTGAACAAGTCACATTCACTTTGAGACTTGCCTGCCCTGCCACACCAGTGAGACCACTCTAAACAGTTTCAGAAGAGAGTGCCTCTTTGGAGCAATGCCTTTCTTAGTTTTGTTACTTCTGCCCCAACAATCTCCAACACTCACAGGGCTCAATGCATATGTAAAGGAAGCTTGTATTTTAGTGTAACATATTCAGACATTTTGCCATATTTGTTATAAAACATCACATTAAAAAAAAGCAGCAGCCATAGAATGCTAGCAGGCACTACATAGAACTAGATACTAGCACTAGAAAAAAAAAAAGGATGGAATAAAGCTTAATTCCTTTAGAACTGGAGCTACTAAATCCTTTTTAATCCTCCTTTGCCTAGAAAAAGCAGGGAATAATTTTGCGTTTGTATGAAATCAAACCCCTACCCTCTGTGGCACACCATACTGCAGATTATTTTACTTGGGTCAGTGAAACTGCAGCAACTTTTTCCCTTCACCCTCAATTCCCCTCAGAACTGACTGCTAGAAAGTCAGTTTTCAGAGTCATGTGCCAGATAAAGGCTTTTTCAGATAACATGTGGAAAAACACTGGCATTAAGTGGTTTTTTGGATTGCTGACAATAAAACATATCTAAAAAGCAATCCCAGGGAGCACAGCAGGAGTTCAGTTCCTATCCAAAGAGAGGATCAAACATATGCCTTGGTATTTATCTAACAAGTTCACCTGAAATTCATTGGTAGATGGGTACATTATCAGATTAACAGTTCGACAAAATAGTGTTTGTGGGTAGTCAATCTTCAATTACAAACAAAATATACAAGGTGTATTGTAACTGGAAAAGTAGAGTAATGTGATGGTTTCTGAAGCCTAAAATCACATTGAAATAAACCACTGCAATAAATAGGGATATAAAAGAGCCAGTATATTGTTCTTGAACAAGAGTTTAATCAAAACTCATTACAAGATTGTGAGAATGCACTGCCACATGAAAGTATGCCAAGTATTACCCTTACCTAACCTCCAAGTGAGCTTGTAGCAAAACACAGCACTGCAGGACACAGCTCAGTTAAGCCTCTGTAAATTGAAGTAGGATTTATGCTGTGACATGAAGCACCAGGCATCCCCCTCTAAACCAGCAGGACACACTTCTGCATGCATACTGCGCACAAACGCCTCATTCCGCGGAAACATTTCTAATTTGTTTACCCGAGTGAGAATTACCACGTTTCAACAGACCTGCCCACTCCTGTCTTTAGACTTCTGAGCAGCAGTCTAAGACTGTCCCATTCCTTGGTGAAAATTCTGTTCATCCCATTTTGCTAAGCTATTCCAAAATGAACCTCAAGTAACATTTATTAACCAAATGTTTCAGACTGAAAAGACTTAAATCAGTTGGATTAAGAGGTACGATGCCTCGTTCTTCTTCTAAAAACCTGGACTTTTTAAGCTCTCACGCCATGAAGCAAATTACTATTTAACCAACAGAAAGACACCAAAAAAAAACATGGAACAAGTAAAAAGGTCACATTAAGTTACTTATTTCTGTTTAATTTTAACCACTTGGAACATTTTTAAATAATCCACTCAATCACAACTGGGAGCACAGACAGCTGTTCCTAGCTTTGCCACTCTAAACAAAGCACCGTTGAATACTAGTAAAAGACAAGGGGAATACAGGCGCAAGGAAGACAGAGCTGCTTAGAGTTTACATTCCACCGGTTAGTGCTGCAAGCTGGTGAGAGTGGCTACAAACTACAAGTAAAGACAAACAGGAAAACAAACTAGTTCCATACCAAGCCCAGGAAAAAAAGGGTTTTGAAAACGCAAAAGGAAAAGGTGCTTTGCAAAATACTGGTATCAAACCAAAACCGCTAAGTTTCCCAAAGCCTGTGTTTCGCCCCCAGATCTCAAAGGCGAGATCCAAAAGATGAATCATTAAAAGACTGTCTATTTAACCTCAGTAGGAATGGTCTTACACCTTCAAGAATCCACTCAAGTTAATATTCTTCTTTGGTAATGTTTCTCAGAGGTAACTCCAGTTTAATTAGCTGCGTGTACTAACAAATACAGAAGCAGACACTCTTCTTGTGTACTAGTAATATTTTTCTTTACCCTGTATTTTTTCATTGAACCCTTACTAACTTGAGAATTGCAACAGAGTGTAACTAGTATCAATGTGAGACTCTGAATCAGATCAACTAAAAGTTGACTTAGGGGAACTAGTTGGTATAACTTCGTTAATGCGACACCCCAAGTAATTTAAACTAGAATTGTCACGACTTGACTAAAACCATCTTTCCAAACTACTAAGACCTGAAAATACCGTAAAGCTGATTTGCACCTAATATTTCCTTTTCCTTAGGCAAATGAAAGAATGGAGATTCCAACTCTGAAACTGAAGATTGGAAGCTTCACTGTAAGTGCTACTAACTCCCAAATAACAATTTTGAGGCAGCTCTGAGAGAGGAACAACCCAGGAACTTTCACAAAGATGCAAGCATTCTGTTGGAACATCAAGTGTTGTGGGAAGATCCTTATGTTACCTAGCACTCTGAACAGTATTTTTGATAGTTTCCTCCAGAATCAGAGCTGGAAGTGAAAGAATATGAGTCTGAAGAGACGGATCCCTGTGTCAGTAGTATTTTGCTTGTCTAGCTTAAGGAAGGAAAAAAGGTTGTATCGTTGAGACACACAATGCAGTGAGTTCAACTGTCTTCAAAAAATTATTTCTAACAAACTGGTAGAGCTGAAAGCATCTTTTCCTATTGGAACATTAAAAGTGGGGAGAGGACAATTTTAAAAAAAAGGTCATGCACCAGGTTTTAGTATGTCAAGAAATGGTAATGCATACGTACTCTATAGAAATGATCATGCAATCATTTCTAGAATTGGTTACAAAAAGTAGCAAAGCACAAAATATGTAGCTGAGAGGACAACTTCATGCAGAATGGGTTTGTATAGTACATACCCAGATAGGATCTCTTGGGAGGTGCTTTGATTTCTTCATCCTTACTATCTGCAGCTACGTAAAAAACAGTTGAGGGGAAGAAAAAAAAAAAAAAAGACAAACAGACCTGTATGATTAAATGCAACAGTAGATCTCTTAGTTACAGTTTAGACAGTTAGTACATTTTGTTTATTTTTAAAAATAGCCAAAAGAAAACATGCCAGAAATTTTAGTGTCCATGCTTTCTATAAGGCTCCCACCCCAGGATGTTAAGATAGGATCAAGCAGTAGGAAGTCCCAGAACAGTCTCAATGCGCAACCCAACAGCAATGTACCTAGGGAAGGAAAATGAAGACTTAAAAACAGTGAAAAAGACAGCTTAACTCTTACTTTATATACTTCCCATGACCAGAGAAAACAAGTTGTTATCTCAACAACACTAGGTGTATAGGTACATGTGCATAATCAGCTAAGACAATACAGTTGCCTTGTCTTCTGTAGAAAATGCTGTTCTGAAATGGTTTCAAAAAAGCGTAAGCTTGTCAATAATATCAAGAAGGATAGAGTAGATCCCATGTGTAACCATTCTGCATGCTACATTTTTCACTCTAGCCTTCCTCCAACATTTGAAACCTATGTATTGTGAAAGAGTGCTTTCCAGTGCCAAAACCAGAGCTTTTCAAAATCCAAGTTACAAAGCAGGTTAAGACAAACAGCAGTTGGAAGTGAGACAAAACTGGCTGAGTGAAATAAAAACACAAGAGCCCACCTTCTACTTAAGGAGTCTGGGCTGTAGTATAAGAACAGACATTGAAGAGCCCATTTTTAACAAACACTCTCCACTGTTTTTCAGCATAGCTCATACATTCAAGTTGCTTGAAAGCTGTTGCTACTGAAATTGAGTATTTTTCAGAGAGAGGTGAAGGTTTATTTCGGCAAAGAAAAATAGGGTTCTTCACAGAGTACCTGTCTCTCCAAGAATATGAAGAGACTGCTCTGGCCTACCCACATTTTCCAGTGACCAGATGTTTTTAATTGTGAGCACCCTGCTTCAGCTTCCTCTTAACTCTCAAGCCAAGCTATGGCTTTCTCGCTGTATAACATAGTAGCCACCCTGCCCCAGAAATACTTAAAAGTGGGCAATGAATAAAGAGAGCTATTGTTACCACAACAATGGTACCAGGATATCTACATTAAAGGAGTCAAGATGCAAATAAAGTTGTGTTAAATAAAGGATAAAAGATGAGGAGGTATTGTTCATGCTGCTGATTTAATCTGAAGACTCCTTCACTAGCTTTCAAAGTATTCATATGCAGGAGAGATCTGTTCTGTCACTAGAGGGTTTAGAGTAAACTTGAGGGGTTTTGTTGGGTTCTTGTTTTGCTTGTGCTTTCTTGAGGTTGGGTGGGGGGCAATTCAGGACACTTAAAAGCAGTCCACGCTTTAAAATAATAAAACAGTTGGGTAGATACAGAGGACTTATTCTGTCTTCAATCAATACATGTAATGAAGGATAAAGTTTATGTATCCAGAACAAAAAGTCAGAGAAGGCAGCAGCAGCACAAGATGGGCTCCACCACTTTCAACTTACTTTCACTTTGCAAGACTAAAAGGGAGGGGGGAAAATCCCATAACTGAGAAGTAACTGAAAGGAAAAAGTAACAGATTATGCGAGTTTCCTAGTAAGTTCTCTATATAGAGCCTACATGAAATAATCAAACATTATTGGAAAGAATCCAGGGAGATCATATTTTTCATGCTACCTTCTAAACAGTTATTTTTCAGTTACCCTATAAATGAAGGTACAAGCATTCAACTGAATGGCTTCATGCCTATGTTCTGAATTGCTATTTTAACCAAATAACACCACAAAATAGGCTAGAGAATAGAAAACAAGTTTGTCAGGGTTAGGAGAGACTGCTCCTTAATGCTTCAAGAAATTTTAAGTAGATTCCTTCTGAACTAGCTATTAAATAATAGCTAAGGGACCTTAAATGTGAGGCTAACAAAAGAAAAAGAGCTCCCACACAGTTCAAGACACACTGGTAAGCATATACCAATGTGAAATACCACGCTTAATAACAATAGAAGAAAAGAGCAAATTCCCTTCCACTGAAATATTTTATTCACTTCCTAATTCTTTTGGAATATTTTGCAGAAACAATCAGAGGGAGTATAGAAATTAAAGAAGAAAAATGTTTAAATTGAAGACCGGCCATGTGAGAAATAATAAATTATATTAGCATACAGAAATCATGCACCTTCCCCTCAGGATTCTGAAAATTCAAAACCACTGACTTAAAACCTAGTTTCTCACTGCCTCGGTAAACTATGAGGAAAGTAAGAAGGCAGAATTATCAGATTGCCTAGACCACCATAAAATTCAAGAGATAAGATTAGGAGTAGGATTAGAAACATGGATCTCGATCCCACCCATACTGCACTTGAAATACAAACCTACCTTTCTTTCTCACTTTGTTTGCATTTATATGCCTACTCTGAGCCATCCCATTATAGTTGGTCCTGCTAAAAGTCAGTAAGAGGTAAGAAAAATATTTTAGCTGTTTACAAAGTTTGTGGGAGGATGCAAGCCTTTCAATGAAAACAAGTAATTAAGGTCCACAAGTAGGTAAATCAGTCTCTCCAGCTAATTAAACACATGACTAGCTGACTTTCAGGAAAATGGATCAAATGACATGGTGCAACCTTGAGGAGGTTCTACTACCTGGTAAGGGAAAGACTGATTACCTTCCAAGATACTGTATGTCTTTCAGGGAGAGTTGTTTAAACAGGGCTATATACTAAGCTGAACAGCCTCCCTTTTTGTCCAAAGGTTGAGGAAGGAGCTTGCAGGAGTGCATGTGTGCAAAAGGATAATTTCCCCTCAGAAAGTGCAAACAGAGAAACCTTTCTGCCACTTCACAAAACACTAGCACAGAGAGCAAAGGAGGGTGAAAATCATATATCCCCGCCCCNACTTCCTGGATTTTAACTGCTGCTAATTCTGGCTGAAAGTTTTTGAGTCATTCATCCTGCCTAAGAACTCTTGTGAACACAGCAGCTTGTGTTTGGGAGCTGGAGCACAGCTCCTCTCCTACATGAATTCACTTACCTGAATAGTTTGACACTATGCTCCACAATAAGCAGGAGTGGAAGTAGCTTCTTTAGCTATTAGATAAACTACCCTACTGCACAGCCAGTAGCTGCTGCCTTCTAATGATGGCTGTGGGTATCTGGAACTGGATCAGACCCTGAGTTATCAGGGAGTGAGGGAAGAGAACAGATGGAGAGAATAAATTATACATCCATATTGGCAAAACAACTGACAAAAAGCTGACAGCGTTAGTTCTGTTCTTGTTGGTAATAAATTGTAATATAAAATGCTCAAAGTCAAAGTCAACAGAGAGAAACACAGAAACTACCCCCTCACGCTTCTTCTCTGGGAAAAAACCACAGGGACTTTCCAGAAAGCTTGAACATTTCATTAAGTAAAAAATAATAATCTTTGTGAAGATTGTGTGAAATGGGAAATTTCCTATAAATCCCAACTAATCCCACACTGAAGTCCAAGGAAATGGTATACAAAAAGACATAATTTTGCTACTATAAGACAGCACCTCCTGTTTTGACAGCAAATAACTCAGTAAGTAGAGAATAAATTATGTATAAAAGCAAGTGTTTGCAATTGCAAAATACAGTTTCAGGTAATTGTGTATGATCATGCTGAAGAACTTGGTAGGCAGTACAACTGAAGCAAGTCACCACTTATTCTGGTAAAGATCTTTAAAAAAAATTCAAGGCTACTACAATGGCAGAACAGCCAGCTCTACATTGAGGGCATTGTGTGAAATATTAAGAACTCAGATTTCTAGAATGAACCAAGACCCATCTGAAATTAAGTTACAACTTTACATATTTATGTGAAAAACATCGGTTTGAAAAAAAAAAAAAAGTAGTAGTTCAGGAAGTGCTGCACTGAATTACTGGATTGCAATTCACACAGAACTTTTGTTCAAAATACAGTGCACCATGCTATCAAGAAGCTTTATCCTGCAAAAGCCATTTCCTGTGACTAACCTGCAAAAGAGCGGCGTTTTATGTTTAGCTCGTTGGACACCCGTACTTCAGTGCACAGTTTCAGCATCAGTAACATAGTAACGATCATGATAATGCTTTGCCATAAAAGAGGGGATTCAAAACGCCTTCCAAACCTAAAAAAAAAAAAAAAAAAAAAAAAAAAAAAAAAAAAAAGAAGAGAAAATATATAAAACATCTCAAAGATGACAAATCTTGTACTCAGTTTCATTCTTTGATCCTATCTAAGCATCTGAAAAAGGAAATCCTAACAGGTATGAAAGGCTGAGGAGGAGAGCATCACCAGCCAAATCCAGATGCACATACAGTAGCTCAGAGTAACAATGCCCTTGCAGGAATATCAGCAAACCCTTTTAAAACACCCTGCAGACTGATTCTAGTAATTCTGAAACCAGAAGCTTAAGTCTTTGTTCAAGCCTATTATTTCAAAAGGAGAAGCAGATTCATTGAGAGTTCAAGGGAATATAGAGAGATCAGGGAGTTATGCTGCATTACATACCCAGTCATGTGTTCTCCCCACACAAATACACTCCACAGATTTCATTACTTCTTCATGCCTACTTGTGCAACCTGTCCTAAGGAACCTGCTTTGGCAGGGGGGTTGGACTCCATGGTCTCTGGAAGTCCTTGATTCTGTGAAAACTTACCACCTTCAAAATGAAACCTTGAGAAGTCATAAAAACACCAGTACCTGCCCCTATAAAGAAATGGATACTCCAAGCTATTAGCCTGCTATGTTTAATGTAACATCTTCCTACAGGAGAAAAAGAAAAGAGGTATTATGCTTTGTCTGCCTTGTCTGCCTCTAGACATCTGAGTGAGAAGACCAGGTCTGCAGAATACACCAATCAATTCATCAATTTGTGTCTAATTTGGGCCAAGACTGAGGGAAGTCAGGAAGTCCAAAAGATGTGGGAACTGAGCATACATAATTTGTCCTCTCCTGCCCTCCCACCTCTCCCCAGTTTAATTTCTGCTTGCTCAGAGATGATGCTTAATGGGAATATTGAGCTCTTCCTCCACCCAAATGAGAGGTGAACCTGATTGTGGCCTATCTTGACTGAAGAGCTTATTCTTGTGTGATGGCATGAGGTTCTGCCACAAGAAAATGAGGCCCTCCAGTAAAGACTTACTTGATGAAAGCTCAGCAATCCCTACAGATGCTCTCAATAAGTGCATTAGAGGCAAAGGGTGGAAGCTCTTCATACACAGTCCTGAAACTACAAGAGATTTACAATAGGAAGGCCCACCACATGAGCTGCTTCTCTGTGTTTGGTTCTGCCAGGTTTTGTGCTTTCAAGAGAGATGCTGAGGAAGGGCTTTGGTGAAAACACACTGCTGTGCTCCCCAAGTCATTCAGCCTGCACTGTGAGGCACACAGGCTTTCTATATCCCCGGACAGAACAGTTACTAACACCACTCTCTGAGCACATCATGCTGCTGGACACCTCAGTCTCACAGGCACAGCAGCCACTGCCCTCTTCTTGGTGGTTCCTGTTTCACAGCATCCTGGCAAAACACAATTTCCTATGCCTGGGCTACTTTCATAGCCGAGCTCTGTGTTAGTGGAAACCAACAAGGTTCACCATTACACTTTCCCACGTAACACTGCATTTCCACTACAGCCATTTTGCCAGAGCTCATCTTTTGTTATGAGTCAACTAATAAGGAACAGAAGAGAGACTGAAAAGTCCTTAACGAGCTTCATTAGAAATCTTCCTGTGCAGAACAGTCAAGCAGCTCACACCAATTAAAATGGCCATGCATTTCCTGCCATTTCCTGCCAACAGCATACAGCTAGGGAAAAGCAAGACAACACCTTGAGCCTCCACACCACAGCCAAAAACACCATCAGTAGCTACTGGAAGAGTAAGTTGTGTACCTTAGTCCACCGCTTCTTTCTACCATTGATGGATTTGTGATGGGCCACACAAGAGCCATTATAGTAACAAATTTGGAGGATGCTATGAAGAAATAAAAAAAACAGAAGACAACTGATGCACGTAATCATGGGCAGAGCACTCTCTGGATAAGGCTTGCACTGCACTAGGAAAACACACAGGGAAAAGAACAAAGTTTGGGCCAGCTTAGGCTCCATGCCTGTGATCCCAAAGCTCATTCAGCCTGTGTTGCTGACTGTAGTCAAGTTCCTCTGAACTACTGGAATTCACTACTGTTGCATTTGTCTCTTATTCAAAGAATGAGACAAAAAATGGGAAATGCTTTCTTAGAACAACAGAGCAGTTAAAACTGTTTACATCAGGCTTAGAAAAAAGCCACCTCTAATTACAAAAGCAGTTGCCAATAAAAATTTAGTAATGCATTTAAAAGGGGCTGAGCTAGCAGTGCTAGAAGCTATTATGATGGTAAATCCAGCGCAGGTCACTGCAAGGTTAGTTTCTCCCTGCTGATCAGATTATTGGTCATTCAGTAATGGGTGCCTTACAGAAGTATTACTTGCGGTATAAACATCCACCCACTACAAGCACACATAAGCATGGCCTCCTGCTGTCTCATCATAACAATTCACCATCACCACTGCCTTACAGGAAATTAGACTGGAAGTACTGCTGCAGAGGCTCTACACCTTAAAAACTGTTGGGGTAGGAGTTAAACAGAATACAACACACTAGAGGTAAATTGGTAATTTAAAAATTCTTATAGGTACTTCAAACAATGCACAACATTAGATTTTTTTTTTAATGAACATCCACTCAAAGAAAAAGGTTACACAACATAACATACTCATGTGAACTACACCGCCCCATACACTAATCCCCAAACTGCGTCTTGCAGGCAGCACAACCATCTAGACTAGGTCACATCTACAGGAAATCAAACAGCTGCCATGGAGGCCAAAAGGTAGAGCAGACAAGACATGGCCTACACCACACCACCATGACCACAAGGCTGAATGGAATAGCAGTCTCAAGGACCACTGCTGGATTCTTGAAGCTTAATACTTTTAAGCCAGAACACTCCTTTTGCTGAGGATCATGGAAACAAACACCACTTCAAGCTGATTACTTCGCATAGGCATTAGGGCCACCTGCCAAAGCAACACTAATCCAGTTTAAGACTCCCCTTGGCAGCTGGAGCTAGGAATGTCTTGAGTTGCAGGCCCTGCAGGGAGAGCACCTGTTCATCTTCTGCCTCACAGAGGTGATTCCCATCTTTGCCAAAGCAGGAGCCAGGAGGGGAGCAACTTTAAAGTAGATTATGAGACAATGATAAAGAGCCTTAGGATACAATGGTCTTGCAGAAAAGAACAGGTTTGAAGTCCTGGGGGTGAAGGGATCACCGCTATTATTCTGCATTTTCACCCCGCAACCGCAATGTCATGTGACAAAGTGAACAACCATGACATCTGCAGTATTCAGTGAAATCAGACTTCCTATGTAAGACTACAAAGAGACAAAAATTTTTTCACTATTTACTTAATACTGTTAAAACAGAAGTTTCTTTTCCCCTGTACTAGTCAAATGTGCAAATAAAGGGGAGAACAGACTTACATTCTATTACTATCTAAACAGCCTTAAAATGATTAAAACGTGTTCAGGGTGAGGAAGACAAGAGAAGTGAACATTCAAGCCACAGCAGAGACTAACTAGTAATGTCAAAAACTAAGTAATTCCATTGGTATGACTCAATCCTCTTGTAATGATCCGGCTATTCCAGTCCCTGGCCTATTCAAAACAGCAAATGCCAATAGTGCAAAAGAAGAAGAAATGAGACCAAACACAAAAGATTTGCTTATCTCCTTTTCCAAGGCACCTCTGAAGAGAGTCTGACTGCTGTTGGTGCAACCAGATCCCCACGACCTCAACGACAGTCCCAGGCGCTGTTTCAGGTGCTGTCCCAGGCGGTGCCTCACCTGGAGCAGGGACTCTCGCCTGTCCTCTGCCCATACGCAGGCAGGCATAACACAGCACAGCCTCAGCTCATGGGACACAGTTCCTCTCAGCACAAAAGCAGAAGTCACCAAAGTTACTACAGGCCTCATCACTGTGGGTCAACTCTGCCAGCTCTTTGGGAAGTTACAGGTTCTAAACAAGATGGAAAGCATTCAGGATACTGTGCACACCATCAGGATCATGACAGATAGCCTGGTGCAACAGCATGGCAGCTGTATTGAAAGACAGCCCACACAATTGCATAATTCAATCAGCAGGCAGAACAAGAAACAAACTAGTTTTACAACAGGATCTCTTTCTTGATAGAGTTTCTCCTTAAACATAAACTTCCAGGACTTCTTGGTGCACTCAAACCAAATTTCTCACTTGGGCATAAAAAACTCCAACTTCATCATTTATTTTGTACTAAAGAGCAGTGCGTTTTATCCTTTCTCTCTGACATTTATAAAAATGAGAAAGAATTGCATAACATTTCTGCTCTTAATATCTGATAAAGATTCCACCAGCAGACCATATGTAACACAATCTTTCAAAGTTGTAGTCACTCTGTCAGCTTGGTTTATAGCATCATCCCACCTTCCCCACATGGTAAAAGCTGGCAAGATTCATTTTAGTAACAGAAGTCTTGAAAACAAAAGTTTCTCCCTTCCCACAGGAAGTCCTACAAACAGATATCACTGGCCCTCTATCTGAAGCCAAAGCAACACCCAACAGCAGGGACCTGATCCACATGTAGCACTGCAGGGCTTACAGCAAAATAAACACGTAGGAATCTACTCCAGACAACAGCAAGTCCAACACTACCTCCAGCTGCCTACTCCTCTCAGTAAAACTCACACATAACACAGAGCTTATACCAGTGGCTCTACCTGGCACAAAATGCTTCCCAAATGCTCTACTGACATTACAGTTTTCAGAACCCACTTCCTTTCAGGTGATGTGAAATGGATAGAGTGTTACCTTCACCATCAGAGCTTGTTTCCACAGTTTGTCTTAAGGCAACTACTTTATGAGAACAGCTCCAAAATTGAGCAGTTTCATTTTCTGTAGTTTGGGTTTCTGTGTTGCTATATGAGGTTTATTCCAGTGGCCCACAAGATTGCATCATAAAACCTTTGGAGAGAATATGGTCTTCCTGGAAAATGTCTAAACCATACTATACTATGACATAAAACATTTTACAAACTGCGGTACTGAAGAAAAAAAAAAATGTCCAAAATCCTCTGGGAATGGCAGGGAACACAAGTACTTTTGGCTGAACTTACCCAAGATACAAATAAAAATGCCTACCAAAGACTTCTAAGAAATCTGAAGTTCCCTGTCCTCAAGCTATTTATTCCAATTTTAAGATTACAAGAAACCATTTAATCTCACCATAAGCCCTGTTTAAAAAAACAAACAAACAAACAAAAAACAAACAAGAAAGGGGGGAGAGAAAGAGAAGTCATAGTAAGTTTTTCTGCATCCTCCAACCCCAAAACTCTTGCCCATCTTCTTGTTCCTGGTCTTCATCATGACAATACAAAGCTAGTCAGCTGGCAGACTGCAGGCCACGTGAACCAAGAAGACACGTGTGTCTTGGTCACAAAGGAGTTCAAGTGCCACACTGCACTCTGAAGCTGACCCACAACTTCAAAACACCCTAGGGCAGCTTAACCAGATGATTAACCCACTCAAAGCTCAAGCATCAGTAAGACTCAGGGTATCCCTTGGACATTTTAACAACCAGTCTTGAAGAAAAAAATCAGAGCTAACTTGAGCAAATACAGTAAGCCATTAGCTAACTAAAATGGTAATTAAGTGCTTTATTAAAAACGTAGAGGGAAAAAGCAGTATCAGAATTTTTTGGAGCATGCCATACATTGTTGTATGTAGCAGAATTACAAAGGCATTCAGTTTTGCACTGTCTCTTCCTCTTTACCCACAGCTCAGGCCTTCTCCAGGCTGCCCATTCCAGAAGTTGAACTGAATGGAGAGCAAGAAACAATGACCTGGAGAAGACAGACACAGGAAGCAGTACTTACAATGGCAGAAGGACTAGAACAAAGGAGCAACTGATACCTGTCAGAAATCATGACCAGCAGCTACACTGGCACCCAAAAATAAACACTGCTCTGAAGCCTCATAGAAAACTACAATGACAGTTTGTTACTAAATATAAAGCTAACTTGGTAACAAGTGTAGTCACAGCACAAAATCTACTTTTCACACTGGTAAATGGAGACCCCATTGTGTGATGCTGTGAGCAGCAACTGCCTGCTTTCACTTTTTTTTCCAGAATCCTCCTTAAAAGGGCCAGAGGCCTGACATACAGTTAACACACTGAACCACGAGGTTGCAGGGTCAAACTTCTACTTTCTTCTTCCTAAGCAAAAGCCACGTGTGTACAAACAAAACCAAGTGGAATCATGCTCATTTCTATCCATGTGCAGTTTCCATTCTTGCAGTCTAGTCCTCTCCTACTGCTTTTCCACAAAGTTCTGGCATATAAATCATTGAAACACAGCAAAGCCAAAGACGTGTAAGTGAAAGCAGAGATAGGTCTTTAAAGAAGACACTTTGAGACACTGTGAAACAGAGAAGCACCTAAAAATGACTTATTGGACAGTGTCATCACTAGCAAATAGACGATCTTCAAGCACACCCTGAAACTAAGGCAAACTTAGATACAAGGAAGACAAGGAGGAGAGGCATTGCACCAAGTCCTCTTGACTTTAAAAGATGGTTTACCATTGGAGTAATCTAATTGGAAGAAGAGAAATTGTGAAAACAGGTAACTGGAAAGAGGATTGTTACCCTTGATCTCAGTAGTTCTTCCTTCCTTGGCTACTGTCACAGTGCAATACACCAGCTGCAACTCTATTGACACATAAAACACACCAAGAAGATTAGGAGTAAATACTCTATTTGGAAGGGAGACAAAAGGTCAAACTTCACCCGGTTCAAAACCAGTCATTAAAAAAAGAAAAAAACCCAAAAAACTTCTTGAGGTAAGTATGTACAGTTCTAGGAACTTGTGGAATATGCCAATTCACAAATAGAAAATTATGGAATTGCCCCCACAGCCAAGGAGAACAAAATAACTATAGTCATAGGGGAAAGGTGAGACTGGGTCTGTTATGAATGACTGAGATGCAGACAGACCAACACTACTCAACGGTGAAAATACAGGGGAAATATGGCATAAAAGGCAGGAACTGCCTATACATATGAAATATGTAACATTCCTCTCTGTGAGCTTCAAATTCAAGAATATATGAAATTCAGGGAATATCTGGAAGTAACAACATAAAAAAGTACAGAAATGTCTTTGAAGTTAAAAGAAAAAAATAATTTAAAAGACCATGAGTCATCCTAAGAAACAGTTAAGGCCTGAAAAGCAACACTATCAGAACTTGCAAGTTTTTAAAGCCTACCACTTTAAGTACTTGTTTCTGGACCAGGGTGGAGGAAAAGTTAGGAGAGATGAATCTCATACAAATCATGTGCTTAATAAAAGGTATAATGAAGAGAAACTAAAACCAACTGAAAACTGCAGCTATATGTCAGTAAAGTTTCCAGAAGACATACTTGGATTAAATCTCGACTGGTTTGCTAAAAGGAAGGAGGACTAATCTTGTCAACTGGTACTTTGTAAATCAGATTAGGGAAAAATTATACACAAAACAAAGTCACTTGTAGGAACAGTTCTGTTTCGGCACACAAACAGATCAAATTAATTAATAAATTTAAAACAAAATAAACAAAACCTTCTAATTCCCTCCAACAAATATTACAGGCACAATTAAAATAATTCTGCTGTTTATATCAAGTTATCAAGAATGCTGTGTCCCAGATAATGCATTGGCCATAGGTGACATTAAACAACAAAAATTGAATTGCCAGGCTGCTCTGGGTGCATTTTAAACACGTTCACAGAAATAAGAGGCTCTTGCTCTATCTTTCATCATCCATATGCCCAAGGATAACATCCACCCTCTAGGCTGCTTTCATGACTTATGCCTAATCTTTATAAGCAGAGAAACAAAATACTCTCTCAGGCAGCAATGAATTCTCATAATGGAAGTATTCTTTTCTGTCTTTTAGTTCAACAGAACTAGAAAGAGACGATTCATTGTCAGAACAGTCAGAAAGGTTCCTGCAGGCCCACGTCTGCAGCATTTCCCCACAGAAGTGGCTATACCACAAGCCAGCAGCACGCCTCACAGCCCCCCTGCAGCCAGACACACCTGTGTGTGTGCTGTATGAAGCCATTCTGCGCTCCATGGTGACCGGTGCCTACACAGAGCTTCAGGGAGAGATACTTACACGTGGCTTAAATACTCCCAGTATTAAAACTACATAGCCTTATCAGTATAACCACATTCTCTCTTTTGAAGTGTTGAC
The DNA here is from genome assembly GCA_013400835.1 of Zapornia atra. Classification (NCBI taxonomy): domain Eukaryota; kingdom Metazoa; phylum Chordata; class Aves; order Gruiformes; family Rallidae; genus Zapornia; species Zapornia atra. The sequence continues at coordinate 1,961 of VZTU01002565.1, read as the reverse complement.
AAATCTTTTAACATTGACATAAACTGTAACTTTTCATTAGTCCTACTATTTATACTTTTCATTACTCACACAATTTATTCTTTTGCACATCTCTGAACTAGGTACAATTCAATTCAAGTTAAGGATCTCTCAGTTCTTCTACAGTCAAAGTGTCACGTAACAGATGCCCCCCCTTGCCTGGGTTACACAGAAGCTGCAAGTATCTCCATTGAGGTGCCATTCAACTATATCTCCAATGAAACAAAACAAAACAAAAAAAAAACCAGGACAATTTCTATTTCTCAAACTGTCAACTTGGGCTTTTTAGTCTTCCCTCCACCAGTTCCTCTGCTTCCCTTCTCCTCTGCTTTCTCCAACAGCTGCTCTACACACTTCACCCCAAGAAAATGTAGGTCCAATGCAACAAGCAGCTCTGATCTAGTGATGACTCCTCAGTTTGACTGCCAGCTGTGGTCCCAAGAGAGGGTCCCCTGTTTTCTCCACTCCAGCACAGCAATTACATGTTGCATTTTGCTGCAGAAGAATCCAGGAAACTCCTTATACACTTAAGAGAGTCAGAAGAGCTTTAAAAAGAAACTGTAAACCACCACCACCAAAAAAAAAAAAGTGTAGCCTGTTACCTATCAGTTCCTTGTGGACTACAAAGCACTATTTTGCAGTCAAAAATATTCTTAGGATAACTGTTCTGTATTACAGTCATTTCTCAGACTGTTTATTTTTGGGTTCTCAAGTACACTCCCAGTGTTGTAGCATCTCTATTATAAGAAGTAATGAGGAATATAAGTTAATAACATTCATTCAGGGAAATCAGGCCCCAAAATAATTTTCTTTGCCCAGCTGCACAAAACTTAAATAGGGAAACAAAATTGAATTTGAATATTGAAAGCAGTGTTGAAAACAGAAAGAATCTTCTTTGAAAGACAGCCTACCCTCTGGCCGCTTATCAAAGAGCGAGTATTTTCATCTGCGAGTTGAGCAGGGAGCTCGAGAAGTGAAACACCTCCAAAGCCAGGTGGCATCCCGGGAAGATGCAGTAATAGATGGCAAGCGTCCCAGTGACGTTAATACCTACTAGATGCTAGAATAAGCGTGGAGGATGGGGGCCTTCGCACTGAGAACGGAGCTAGAGGGGCAAGGGAAATGTAAAATACAATCAACAAGAAAAAAATTACCTGATTTAGAGTATACTTTCTCTTTACAAGAAAGTAAACTGCTCTCGTGAGACCCCACCATGAGTACTGCATCCAGCTCTGGGGTCCCCGGTACAAAAAAGACATGCAGTTGGAGTGAGTACGGAGGAGGGTCACAAAAATGATCAGAGGGCTGGAGCACCTCTCCCGTGAAGACAGGCTGAGTTGGGCTTGTTCAGCCTGGAGAAGAGAAGGCTCTGGGGAGACCTTCTAGCTAGACAGGAAAGCTGGAGAGGGACTCTTTATCAGGGAGTGTAGCAACAGGACAAGGGGTAATGGGTTAAAACTGAAAGAAGGTAGATTTAGGTTATCTGTAAGAAAGAAATTCTTCCCTGTGAGGGCAGTGAGGCCCTGGCACAGGTTGCCCAGAGAAGCCGTGGAAGCCCCATCCCTGGCAGTGCTCAAGGCCAGGCTGGATGGGGCTTCGGGCAGCCTGGGCTAGCGGAGGGTGTCCCTGCCCATGGCAGGGGGTGTTGGAACCAGATGGGCTTTGAGGTCCCTTCCACCCCAAAGCACTCTGTGATTCTAAGTTCAAAAGCTGTCCGTTGGAACGTCAGAGCACTGTCAATCTGACCTGTCAGCAGTGACGGACAGCACTCCTGAGCCCGGTTCGTTTTACTCAATGCGGATTCACCCACTTACAGAACGAATTTTTATCACCGGGGGAGGAGAAATACACGTAAAACGCGTTATTCCCTTAAATACCCCAAAGTTTTACAACTAGAGAACAAGCAAGAGCCTTTGGAACCGGGCAGAACACCCCCCACCCCC
>VZTU01002564.1:109091-147618 GCA_013400835.1 Zapornia atra | reverse complement strand
TGGAAAAGAGGAAACATAACCCTTGTTTCTCAAATGGAAAAAAAGGAACACCCAGGGAACTACAGGCCATTCTGTCTCACTTCTGTGCCCAGCAAGATCAAGGTGTGACAGAAAGACACTCGACTGCAGGGTTTCAAAATATAAAATAAGAATGATTTATTTAAAACCCATGTGCAGATTCAATACATCACTACTGCCAACACAACAGCCATGAAATGCAGTATTATGGCCCACAACAGTCACGTTACTCACTGTTACTGCCCGCAGGCAATTCACAAGATTCAGTATTACAACCACAGCAGATTCATGGAACACACTATCACAAGCACACGTGTGTTAGTCAATCACCCAAGACTACAAACTTAAAGCATATCAAATATTCACTTACCCATCTCTCCAGGTAAGGGTTCTCAGGTCTGTGATTCTATGAGTTTAAGCCCCAAATTTGATTTTGTTCCATTTAACATGAACATTCTTTTCATGTTGAGGGAAAGGAAGAAGGAGACCACAGGTAAATAAGTATGTGTTTATCAAGTAGGAGAAGTAAATTAGGAAGAAGTATATTTGAACATACCTAGAAGGATATTTTTTAATACTTTAAATATGTGACACCTTGGGAATTAAATTTAAAATTTTTTGTGTAAATTGTTTTTGTCTTTAATGAATAATTACAAATTAGTGACTTAAATGCAGTTATTCATTGTGCTAATAATTACTCTTTTTACACAGTGGAAACAAAATGAAATTTCCATCTACATCAGCTTCTGTATCCAGTGTGTTCTCAAAATTGAGGATTCTGGCACTTAATCGAACTGGGATAACATGGACAGAGGTAAGAAACATCCCTGGGGGTGTTTATATTGTTAGGTCTTTGGAGCAAGGAGCACACAATAAACATCTATGTACTATAGTATTCTAGTGAAAGGTAATCATCCTTAGACAAGGTCCTGGTTTATAACCATATTAGTTACATAGTAACTTGTGTAGTACCTACAGAATATCTAGGAAGTTACATTGGCACAGGAGTCTAGTAAGAAAGAATTAACAATTAACCTCAGCTACGTCTAAATTACCTCATCAAGATAAAGCAGCTGGAGTATAACTTCTTGCCCCAGAGGTTTGTGTGAGTGAAAACAGTTTGTTCCTCTGTAGTTATTAAAGGTTTATTTTTATGCACGTTATAGAACAAATGTAAATGGAAAGAACATGTCAGTATGACACAAAGTTCTTGTCTTGGCATCATTGTGCATCAGCAGGAGATTGGCTTAGTATCTCTGCGTGTGTTGACAGTTCTTGAAATGCAGGATGCTGGGTTACATGTAACACAGGTACAGTACAGCATAAGCAGAGTTCTGACTGATTCTAGTCCCTGAAACGTGCAAACATTTTAATTAGTCTCCCCTAATGTGACATCTTGTTATGAATGAGGTCCTGTAGTGAAATAGGTTAGCAGTGGGCTGTTTTTCAGGGATGGGGCTTATGAAGCCCATTGTTTGGATTTCTCAGGTTTTCTGTGTACTGCATATTGGGGTGGATTTTGTATGTAGTGCTTTTCAGATGAAATTACCTGCATTTTTCAGCCAGACACTATCCAGTAATAAAGGGCTTATAAAACTGGCTTTGAGTTAAGTAGAAAGAAACTTCTTCATTGTCTTGCAGCAGAGCTAGAGGTGGGTGATTGCTGCATTTTTGGTCAGCCCATGCACTGTGCTCTTAAACCATTTTTGGGGCTTACATGAGGACGGTTGATAACCCTGTCCTGACAGCAGCGATACGACCGGTGAATTGAATGGAAGACGCAGCAGCTACAAACACTTTAAAAATGTTGTCTAGTGCTTATCAGAGCAAATTGTGCTGTTTAAAATGTTGGCAGCTGCTAGCAACTCTCCTCTGTACCAGGGTGGCTGAAAGGCTGGTCAGAGTCATTGCTTCAGACAGGTTGAAGTTCTCTAAGCTCCAGAGAGAAGCCCCAGTTTACTCAGAGCAATTTAAAATTACATAGCTTTTGCATTTGTTTTTGAAACTCAGCTCTAGCAGACCATTCACCATAGGCAGCAAGGACATTTCTGGTTCAGAAATCTTTTTTGTAAAGCTGAAATTTGTTTGATTTATTCCCTTGTAAGTGGAGAGACATAAGCCTGTGCTTAGACGTGGTGTTCCAGGGCAGCCAAACAAAAGGGGAAAAAATAAAAGGACCTACCTGACATTAATACTCTGTGAACAGATCACTTGAAAATGTTACTGCCTAAGCTATATGGGGAGCTACTTTGTAATAGAAAATAATAATAACAAATGTGATTCAGGCAAAAGAGAAATACAGTGATTGCCAGTGGGAATATAAGCAATGTCTGAAAATCCTAGAAGTGTTTTAAGTTAAAATGAAAACAATTTAGCGGCAAACAGCATTTCAAAATAAATTACTGCCATATGTAAGACTATGTGGCAAGGGGATTGCTGTCAAAAAGAAGACAGGTCTTGTTGAGTTTTTTCCATTTGTTCCTCTGTTTAGAAATGTTTTTCACAGAGGAGGGACACGTGTAACTGTTATGCAGTTATCTTGTAACTTAGACAGTTTTGCACAACTCCACCTTTATGTGCCTCGAGCATCAGTTTTCCCAAAAATTCTTTCATTAATATATTATATGCGTATACCTAAATATGACAGATATATCTATCAACATATCAGTAAAAGAGCTTATTACTGCATAATTGTCAGATAATTGTTCAAAACACAACATATAACCTTCAAGGGGGAAAGATGTCCTGTAAAAGATCTTCCAGTTAGAAACCATTGACTTAGAAATTGAGTTAATGCATTTGAGAGTAATAAATTCACATTTATGGCTCAAACCCCGTTTTTTTCTCTTACTCAACATTTAGATCATGATGTTATATTTCTCATTCTGTTTTCAAACTAAGACCTTACATGTATTAAAATATATATATATTATAAAGGGTAGAAGAAAAACGTGGGTTAGAGCAGAGGTGCAGGTTCACATTTCTGGCACTAGCAAGTAGCAGGTAGTTGGAAAAAATTCAAGGCTAAGGGCAATCATATGGTAAGAGCTTCTTATAAATTAATCCAGAATTCTGAGGCTTCCTGAGCTGGAGAGGATATATCTGTATTTAATTAATCTTTGTGAAATTTTTGTTTCATGATTTATCTAACTGCATTAAGAGCCTATTTGAAAATTTTGATATCCACATCTTTTAACATCAGTTTAATTATGTGCTGTATGAAAAAATACCCTTCGGGGGTTTTGATCTTGCTGCCTGATAATTTTATTTAAATAGCTCCCAATATTGTATATGTGAGTAACTGAGAACAGCTATTCCCTGTTTCATAGCTTTGAGGCTTGTTAAGCTTCTTTGTGTTTTTCCCATTTATACTACCTGCTTCCTGGGATAAAGAGACTAAAAATACAGGAACATCCTGGTGACAGTTGTTTCTTGTGGCCTTTATTTGTTTTGCAGTAGGTTTTGGATTTCCATTTTCCTTTTTTGATGGCTATTCTTCCCAACCTCCCCACCAACTTCCCACAACAAACCCCCAGTCTTTCCTGAGTGTTAATTCTGTGTCAGATCTGAGAACTTTCATTTCTGTCTGGGAGCTGTTTTAGGCAATGTTGAAAAATTTGCAGTTTGAGTTCCTTAAAATTGTGATACGGCTCTCAATTTGTTTTGGCAATTTTCTACTCATTTGGTTAATCTATTGAAAAGTCTTCTGATACTTCAGTTTTGTGCAGGTTTTCTATTCCATCCATCACAACACAGGCCTTTTGTGGGGCAGTGCCCCTAAGGTCCTCTGCAGTGAACATCCACCTTATTTCTCTTGCCTCTGCAGGCTTCTCTTCATGCTTCCTCATTGGTAATAGATCAACTCTTCTGGTCTGTCTTGTTGACATAGGGAAACGCTACCCCCGTCACTCTCTGGGCCTGGCCATTCAGCCAGTTTTCAGCCCAGCGAAGAGTGTGCCTGTCCGAGCCAAAGAGCTGGGAGCCTAAAAATAATTTATTGCCTACAAGTTCCAAGAAAATAGGAATGTAGGTGGAGGAAAGAGCCCCTCTAAGTTTTCTGACCAAGGAAGGAGTAGCAGGATGAGCTCACGCTTGATTGGGCTCTGGACAATGCACACAAGAAAAGCCTCAGCAAAACAACCCCTTTGTGGCTCACAAAACTGGGGCTTATGCCAGCCATTTCTCTGGCTTTAAGTGTTTCTTTTTAAAAGGTAAAGTCTTACCTTCTCTAGATGATTTCAAAAAAGAAATCCTTATAAAGTAAAATAATATTTTTTAATGTAATTTCAGGACATAAGCTTTAAAACAAATGCATCTCTGTTCGGTTTGTAGCCTTTTTTGGAAAAAATTGTTTGCTTTAGAGTACTTGAAAACTTCAGGATGTGTGCTGGCCGAATGCAGTTCTTGGCTTTTAGTGGTTTGATGTGCTGGCACAGTACCATGACAAAGAAGCCTTCAAGCTCTGATAAATTAAGACATTTTAAAAGTCCATCAGACATAATGTGATGTGCAAAAGTTCCTGAACCATTAGCAGGCAAGTATATACTGCCATTCCCTCACCTCCTCACAGGGAAAACCTGATCACTCCAACCCTATTGAATAAAATAAACTCAGCTCCCAAGTGTCACAGTGCAAGGTAGGAGGTAGGGCAGCTACTAGCCCCAGGCCTGAACTGTAAATCCTGGGACTGCTGAGCCCCTTTGATGTCATCTGTGCTGGTAGATGCAGACACAGGGAAGAGTCAGCTGGAAGGAAGTTGTTTCTCTCCTTTTGGGGGCTGTGGCTTGTTCTGAACATGTTCAGCCTGCTTAAACTGTAATTTCTGGAGTATTTTTCCCCAATTTTTGTTATATTAAATGAACTTTTGCTCTTAGGTTCTTCTTTGTGCTCCAGGATGGCCAGCACTTGAAGAATTGTACCTTATTTCTAATGATATCACCGTTTTGGAAAGGTAAGGTGAGCAACATGTGTCTGTTGTCTGTGACAACTGCAGAGTTCCATAGCAGATAAAGTTACAGCCCTGTAGTGCTACATCACCGTGACGTAACTGTAGGATACACAATGCAAACTTCAGGTGAGGTACTTCAGAATGTTTATAAATGTTCACAATGACTTGTGTGCAGTTATATACTTGGAAAACTTGTGTTTTCATGAACAAATAGCCTCACATGTTCTGCGTTGGTGTTTTTGTAATGCGGCAGGCCTGGTGATGACGTCCTGCAGACCCTGAAGCTGTTAGACCTTTCAGACAACCCCCTGCTGGATGGAAATCAGCTGCATCTAATAGCACATCTCCCCAGGTAGCTGTTACACAAATCTGCTGGAAATTCTTTGTCCTGGGTATTCATCTCCATAGTCTTGGTTGATCGAAATACGATCTTGGTGATGTTGCATGGAAGACTTAGGGAGTCTTGAAATTGAGGCATTTTGCCCTTTTGAGGAGCGTAACCAAGTTAGTTACTTAATTGAGCTATTCTAATATACTTTTACTTGTGTCATATAGTAACACACTCTTTAGCTGTTTGCATTATGTGCTTATGAAACAAAAGTGATTATATCACATTAACTGAGTTCTTTATATATTAGCATGCAGAGGGCTTTATCCAAGATGACAGGACTGCAGAGCTTGTATGGAGTGGCAAAGCAAAGGAGCTGTGCAAGTTGTTTCTTAGGAACAGTTTTCTGACCATGACAGCGTAAGGCAGGTTCAGCAGGAGCTGCGCAGCCTGAGGCTGGCACACTAAGGGTGGTTGGTGATGGACACTTGCTGTGGGTACCTTACGCTCATTGTCTCCTCATTTGTAGAGAAAGCAAAGCAAAGAGGGTTTGGAGGGATGTAAGCAGTGTGGTGCTAATTCCTTCCCATCGTTGATGTTGCTCTTGACTGTTAATGATAAGGAAGGTTACTGGGCACCCTGCACAGGCACTTCCTTTTGGAAGTCTCAGTGCTGCTTTGGGCTGGCTTAGAGACTTTGAAAAAGACAGGCTTTGAAATCAGAGAAAAGCAAACCACTGAACAGTAGTGCATTGGGCAAATGTATTTCCATTTTGTTAAAGGAATGTATGTGGTAATACCCTTTACAGAGGTATTTCTGGTTTCCTGTGCTCTCAATAGCAGCATCTTTATGGCTGTGATTCCTTGCTTGGGAGAGGGGGTGTGTTTTCCTTAAGCAGGTCAGTTACGGTGGCTGGAAAATCGTGGGACTAATGCAATAGTTTTGCTGATTTGCTAATTTTATTATCTTGCACTGTACACCAGAATAGCAGCCACGGTCTTAAACAGCTACAAGCTATTTAAAAGAATCATTTGGAAAGTCACACCACTTCTTAAATCCAGGAGCCTTTTGAAAGCTTGAAATTACTGCGCTTACACCCTGAAAAAGTGTATTCCCTCAACACTGTGCTGAAGGCGGGGTACTGCCTCTGGAGTTACCATTCACTTGTCAGTGATTGTGCATGATGTCAGAAGTTTACTGGGTCTTTGTTTAAAAATCCCAAAACCTTGAGGCAGAAGTTTTTTACAAAAAACTTCCCATGCCATGTACAGTAATCATCGTATCCATTAAATTTCAGATTAGAACAGCTAATACTTAGAAACACTGGAATATCTTCTATACACTTCCCTGATGCTGGATTTGGTAGGTAAAAGAAGTATTTTATTTATAGCTTTATAATTCTGTTCATTTAAAGTTTTCACCGTTGTCTTGTAAATTTACTCTTTCTCCTAGGATGCAAGACTAAAATGTTCCCTTCACTAAAACACCTTGCAATAAATGAAAATAAAATATCACAGGTAGGTTAGATGATTGTGGTATTGTGGTAAGTTCCCCATTTTGTAAACACCTGTATCTTTGTTTCAGAGTGACTCACAGTTTGCTTTTTAAAAAAATCTCTTTGTATGTGTAAGATCCTGAGGCAATCCTGTGTAAGAACCTGAGGTAACCCTTTGACTACTTTGAGCAACGCAGAGGCATAATTTTAAAATTTTAAAAGATTTCTGAACATCTCAGATAAGTTTATGGCAGCTAGTCATAGCTCTCTGCTGCCTCATTGTTTCTATTGCAGAATCCTAACCATCTACAATAGCGAGTTAGTTCCTCAGTTGGTTTGGGGTGTTTTCAAATTTACTTAGATGCGATGCAGTGTTTTTCCTTAGCTGAAGGAACAGGATGAGTGCATGTGGTTCTGCTGACTGAAAGAATAGTTTCAGTCATGGTCACTGTAAAAATGGGAAGGTCAACATTATTCTGTGTTGTTCTGCAACGATGTTTTGTGTTTCCTCAAAAGACTGTTCCCTTCCATTTCAGTGGTCATCTATCAATGAGCTTGATAAACTGCCACGTCTGCAGTCATTGCAGTGTCAGAATAATCCTTGCATGGACACAGAGAAAAACCCAGAGACCCTGCGACAGCTGATTATTGCCAAGATAAGTCAGCTGGAGTTTTTGAACAAGTCTGAGGTACGTGGTATTTCAGCAAGTTGCATGAGCCAAGGGAAAACCATCAAATCCTTGCCTGAGGAATTGTTTTCAGTTTCTTTTAAGATTATCAGCATGTGTTTGGGTGAAGGAAAAGGAGAGTGCCAACTATTGCATCAGCTAGTCAGCGGGCACTTGGTCAGTGGGGCTACACAAACCAGCCCCGCTCCCGAGCGCTTTGAACCCAGTGGGGGCTGGGACAGGAGGGAGGAAGGGTGGGTGTTTGAAGTTGCAGGACTGTTAACAAAAAACAAAATACCCTGGCCAAGGGTATATTTTAAAAAAAAAAACCAGCCTAGTTGAATCTGTTTCAGTGACAGTAATGCAGTAGTACAAGTATTTCCCTTCTGTAATACAGAAAGAGCATTCTAGAAACCAAATCAAACTTTCAGCAAATAGAGCACAAGCAGGATCTGTTCCATAGCTACGAAAAACCAGCCTTGCAGCGTCATCATCACTTACAGTAACGTCTTCTCTTAGATATTTATGGCTCAGTCAGTACATGGAGTTGGGGCTGTAAGATTCTTAATAGCTTTAGAGTGTACCGAATCTGTGGGCCAGTCAGTACTTTGGAGATGGTAGGATTTGTAAGATTCTTGGTAGTGTTAAAACAAGCTGAACACTTAAATAAGAGCAAGGACTCAATGTCATTAATTAGATTTTCTTCTCTGGGAAATTGTGCAATTACATTATGTGCTGTTCCTGTGTCAGTACAGATCCTTCCTGCTGAAAGAAAAGGAGCAGAGCTTGACTATCGCAAAATATTTGGCAGGGACTGGTTGGCAGCTGGTGGGAATTGGAACTCAGAGAAAAACAAACCAAGCGAGGAATTTCTTGCTGCCCATCCCAGATACTCCTCACTCTGTCTTAGTAAGTACAAGGACAGTAAAATCCCTATTTCCTCACTTCTGGCAGCACAGTAGCGCTGGTTCAGTCTCTATTCCGCTTGCTTACTTCCCCTGACTGCATTGCCCTGTGCTCATACTGGGGCACCTGTCCTACAGTGTTACTGGTGAGCAGGCAGGGAGCTTTAAAGTGGGACCATTTAAGCAGCACCTCCATGTGCCCGTCACCTGCTGCACCACATCCCACTGCTGGCACACCCTCCCAAGGGCTCTCAGTTACTGGCCTTGCAGGAGCCCACAGCTTTCTCTGCTCAGTGTCCTCACTGGGGCAGGACCTGAGGCAGCAGGCTCGTACCTGCTCCAACAGGACAGTGCTGGACCTGGAGTGGGGTTGAGTTTGAGACTTTGACAGATTCACAGCTATGTGCACTTTTCCTTCACCCAGAATATGGTGCACCTGAAGAAGGAGAACTGAAGGGACGAGAACCTGTGACTCTGAAAAATCAGCTTCTGAGTAAGAGGCCAGAATGGTCAAAATTGTTACTATTGCATGTAAAATATTGTATGAGCTTAGTGGTTCCTGGGTGTTCTGTGGAGACCAAAAGGTTCAGAAGCCTTTGAGATGTTGCAGAGTTCCAGCTTGTAATTCTGCTTCTCTGAACTGTATCAGCTAGTTTGACCAGATACCTGCTTCTGTGTACCCTTATCTCCCATCCCAAATGGTTGTCTTAAGTCTTTATGGCAAACAGAGGTAACCAATACTCCATTCTGACAGTAGGAACGGCTTCCCTACAGAAGGCAGCTGAGATTGTTAACCTCAGGAGCTGCACTGGTTGTGGATTTTGGTTTTTTTAGCAGGTCCTTAAGACAGTCAGGAAAACCACAGGTAGCTTTGGTGCCTGGGGCTGTCCGCGTGTTTAAACTAGGTTACAGCCCAGACTTACAGTGTCACTTAGGTGATAGAAGAACTGAACCTTTTTGACTCCATGAGCAAAAATAGTGTTTTAAGGCCTTACCTTCCAAGGCATTCAGTTGGAGGACTAAACAGAACAAGGAAGGGAGTTGGCTAGACTTTTTTAGTGCTAAGTCTTTTAATCTCTATAAAAGAACTAGGCTAAGAAGCAGCTCCTTACCCTGTGCTTGTACGGTGCTTTTGTGATAACTGTGTGTCAAAAACCTGCTTTATACTGAAAAGGTTTCCATTCTACTGCAGGTTATTTTTAAAAAGCTTAACTAGGAATTAAGCATTTTTAGGTAAATACTCCTTTTGACCAAAAATCATGTTAAGTATTAGGGAGTCACTTCAAGAATATTTTGCCTAATTTACCAAAGGTTAATAAAACTTCATTATTTTTAAAAAAACCCACAACACTTGTAATGTTTCGGAGAATGACCAAATGCTATGTTAGCTGCTCAGATACAGGCTACAACCTAATTATTTTAGATCAGACTGAGCTATGGGAAACAATTGGTAATAAAAACAGACTGGAAAGTCTCTGTGCTCCTGACATTCACTAATGCCTCACTGTTCCTTCTTAAGCTTTGACAATTAAATGTCCTGAGAATCCTGAACAGAAGCCAGTAGAGAAGAAGCTACCAGGTAAGGTGCCTCAGCTTGTATTGAAGCAGTCGAGTTGTAGCTCCTTTTCAAATAACGGTGTTAGAGAACAGCAGCTGCCTCGGGCTTTGTCAGCTCCTGAAGGCTCTCATAAAGAAATTACAAAGGTAGAAACCCTTTGAAAAAGTATCTCTGTTTCTAACCTTCATACATACTCTCAGTCCAGCTTGATGATTGAAAGTTGATGCTTGCCGTAAGGGTTCTGATGCTGGTTTCATGATTAATGGGCAAAGGCAACCAACCGCTAACTGACCGGTGTGAAATCTGGTGGACACATTCACCAAACACCACACACATGAAGCTGCAAGATCCAGCTCCAGAGTCTGCAGTTACTGAGCTCTGTGCCTGGTACCTTGAGTTAGAAGTATAATTCTAGCCCGGAACAAATTGGTCTTTTGCTGTTATAGTGGAACGAATAGACATCACTCTGTGTCAAGCAACGCTTTGGAAAGATGTGTCAGAAATGGAGTCTGAGAAAAAAGACTTACTCAAGCTTTACTCTAAAATAAAAATCACATTTATTATCACAAGTTGCATAAAATCAGATAGATACAGCTTTTACAAAAATGTCTGATAGAAAAATATTTGTCTAAGTACAATGTGTGGTATTACAGGAATAACTCACTATTGCTGTGCCTTTAGATAAAGCTTCAAAAGACGTGACAGTTCAACCAAAATGTTGAATGTATCTATTGCAAACATGGGTCTCACCTCTGAAAAACTGCTTTTACTCAAGATCAGTTACAAGAACTATCCCTTCGTGTAACTGACTTCGTAACGCACCCGCTCTACAGCTCCGCTGGCAATTTGGTTGGGACTAATTAACGTAAAACCATTTCTAAGAATGGCACTGGTTCCACATTTGTGCCAGGAAAGCCAGTGAAGGCTTCAAGGAGCAGTTGCCAGGCTGCCAGTAGTCAGAACCTGACTGGTATGTGTCCCAAAGGTCACTTAGTTTTAGTATGTAGTGAATACAAACTCAGAAAAGGTAAATTATGAAGCCGTAACACTTCGACTGCTTCAGTCCCAAATACCAACTTAAATCATAGTAGTAGCATATCCTGCCCTCTCTCCCAGAGATGAAACCATTCTCCAGTTGATAGGAGCAGTTATGGTTTCCGGTACAACAGACATTCCTACAGTGTTAGAGCCAAAGCAGCAGCACAGCCTTTTGCTGTTGCTGTCAGCAAGTATAGCTGAAACATTAGTGCTTTGCTACAGCTCAGTGGTATGAGCGTTTTTCTCACCACTCTTCTTTCTTTCCCTTTGGCAGAGTCTATGACTATTCTGAGGGTCAAAGGATTGCTCTATCGCCTGCTTAAAATTCCTGGTTCAGAACTGAAACTGTCCTACCAAAGTTCTAAAGTGAGTTGAGCACGGGTAATTTAACATTCCAATACAGCACGCTGCCAAAGGCCAACAGCATATTCTGAAGTGCTACCTACTGAAATTCACTTCACTCAAGGAGGGCAGTCATCACCCTGTCATCCTAATTTCATTCCTGTAAGATGGCAGAGCCCCCCTGACTGCAACTTCCTGGTCTATATTTGGTTTACGTGAGCAGATTTCAGTTTGTCTGATTGGGTTTTTCTTTCTTATTCTAGCTGGAAGGAAAAGAAGTTGAACTAGACAATGACTTAAAGCCTTTGCAGTTTTACTCAATAGAAAATGGAGACTGTGTGTTAGTACGGTGGTGAGAAGGGACTCCCTCCATGGCCAGAAGGAAAAGCCACCACGGGAACTGCAGAAGAGCTACAGCCTGCCTGCAGACAGCGCCCACAGTCTGTGCCTGGACACACGTATGAGACAGGGTGAATTTCATACGTAGTGCCAGCGGGCTGTGCAATACTACTGCCGGTCTCTAGGAAAGCATTTGCTTTGGGCTGAACTGTCTTACTTGAGAGATACCAAACAGTGCTTAAATCCTTCAGTTAAATAAAACACAAGGTTACCCATTTGCCAACTTTACGCTACCTTCCCACTGCAGTGGGGAGAATTTCTTTTACTGAACCGAGCACATGGTTTAGTTGCGATCTCTTTGCTTAGAGCAGGACAAAATTAGTGCTGTACTTAAAGAGGCTACTTGCTCTTTTTGTTCTCACCTACTTCCAAAGACCTTAAAGCAAACAAAAGCACAACAGCAGCCACTGTAGCAGTATCCACACAGCCTTAGACTACTTAAGGTCAAAAGCTGACTGACCTTTGTTCTACCTGGCAGCATTAACATACCACAGTCTAAATAAGGTCTCAGCATACTGCATGGCATTCCTATTTCTTTTACATTTAGTGCATCATCCCTCATTCTCACTTTACTTTCACTTGCGTACCCTCAGCTCCATAACTAACACCTCACTGAGCTTTCAGAACTCCCTCCCACTCAGGCCAAGTTTGCAGTACTTCAGGATTTGGTATAAGCAAATGTTGAAACTGTTTTTCTCTCAAACAATGACAGTATAAACAAACAACCTAAATCTTAATGCCTGGCTGTCCCAGCCCCTGCACAGTTGGGGGCAAACCCCCAGACAGCACAGAACCTGCTGCAGCAAGACTTCACGGAGGCCCTGGTGCTGAGCACAGCTCTCCACTGGATCCTGGTGCAGCTCTACACTGAGCTAAATCAGTAGTACTTTAATTTACAAAAGACAGGCTAGTTGGCATTCTTATGTGCATTTATTCATTACAAGTAGGTCTTAGACTTTATATAAAAAGGAAAAATCTTTATCTTAAACATTTTGGTTTTTGTCAGATCAACATCTATAGAAAATTAATAGTATCAGTCCACTTGTAATTAATTATCAAAAGGGATGTGCAAATATTGTTATACTTTAGTTGAAACCCAACATTAAAAAATACCTTAATCTTCCTTATCATTCCAAGAATGAATCCAAATGTGCACTCTTCCATGATCGTTATATGCCACCCTGTTTTCCAAGGCCAGTCCATCATCTTTCCTCACATTGACAAGGATCTCCGCACAGTTCCTTCAGTCTCCAGAGCTCGCTGAGTTCCTGTGGAGAATACTGGGGGGAAGACAGCATGCCACTCTCACATGTCTTCTCACACAGCCACAGACTATCCTGTTAAGAGAGGGAAGGAACTGTTTCAGTAGTTTTTCTTACAAAGGATTCAGTCTTCAGCAATCTTTACTTCCAAGAATCAGGCATTCACTGTTTCTAGCAACAGACTTCGCACATGAAGGTCACCAACCAGAGCTGTATGTCCGCCTCTGATCCGCTAGCCCCATTCAGAGAACGGGGGTGCATGTGTCTGGGTGCGTGCTGTGTTTTTTCTTTTAAATACATAGGGTTTTTTCTGGGTTTTAATCCAATGGCTGGTTTGATTTTATTTTTTTTTTTAAGAAAAAGATTTTCCCTATGTTTTGCCACTTGGAGCAACAAGCATGTTCTCTTTCCATAAGATCAGAGAATTTCCTCAGACTTACTTGATATCGCTTGGGTCCTACAGCTGCCATCCAGATGCCCATGCTCACATCTTCACCCTGAGACAACACATTAAAATTTAAAAAAAGCAGGTATTAGCACCAGAAAAGCACAAAGTACGGCTTCAGGAACCAGAACAAGTTGCATCATGTACCAGCAGTAAAAAGTGGTAACTACAAAAACCTGTGTCTGATTATTTTAGAGGTGTTAAAATCATCCTCCTAGTTTTTCCTGTGACATTAAATTGTTCTTGGCTTTTGTATTACAACTCCAGAGATTCTCAATCCAACAGAGTTTTGCTTTGACCTAGAACAGACTTTAAGCATAGCAACAAAACGTGCTGCAAAGCCCAAGAGAATCCAGCATGAAGACTGGAGCGATGTTCTTACCAACCCATTGAGTACATACGCCGCCCACGGACCTGTTAAAGGTAGAAACACTGAACCAACGCTGCACTACCTGGTACGTCTTTAATCTCTCAGAGTTGCTTGCCAGCCACTGAACAATATCTTTGGAGATGACGTAGCCGGATCCACAAGCAAAGGCTGGATACGCAGGACTTGGGTACTCCAGCTCCTGCCACTTCCCAGTTCGATCAACCGCCCAGTTCAGTCTGAAACTGAAGACCCGTGTTAGATGTGACACGTTTACACACACCTTCTGTGAAACCTATGAACACTGATAATAATCAGTATCAAGAGGAAGCAGTAGAACATGCTAACTATAACTAACTATAGTTAGTAGCCTTGTTTCTCTAGGGCACACCTTTAATTGAATACAACTGAAAGTGTAACTATTGTTTGCTCTCAATCTCGGGCAGTACGAGAGCATTCTCAGATCTCCTTACCCATATTCTGCAGCAGCAGGGGTCACATAACCCATTTTCCCAGTAAAACTAGGGGCTGCTTAAAAGCCAGGAAGCCAGGCAAAGCACTGGGTGTTTTTTATATGCCTTCACTAGGCTGTTTTTCAAGTGACACTCCAAGGCTGCCATCTCTGATTTAATTACAAAATACCTTCCTAAGAGTCTCCTCTAAGGAAGACTGTGCTTGCTGCCAGCAGTGTGCAGGAAGCCAGCCGCGCTCTGCCTGCGTGGATCCCCAGGCAGAGCAGCACAGCCAGCTTTATGACAGGCCCCACAGCACTACAGCCCCTGTCTGTCGGAGTGCTGGGTCAGGCAGCAGAGATGCCCTGCTCTTCCTGCTCAGGAACAGGCTGCTCATACACCTCTTCCCTTACAAGTACTTCATGCGCTCATGACTAAACAGCATGACTATGTCAGTGCAGCAGGTTCTCCCCCTTTTTGCTAACAGGTTCAAGTGTGACTGAACTCAGTCATGAGCACAGGCAGCTAAAAGCCTCATCAAGCTGCTAAGAGCTGTCACCTCTGACAACAGCCCCGTAAGGAGGAATTAAGAGCCAGGTGGCAGATCTGTTGTCAGGCTCTACATGTTCCCAGCTGAAGCTGACATGCTAGAAGCACCAAGCAGGTAAGAGTCACATCTGATACCTGAATTCACTTCAGACTCAGCATCTTCCACTCTTGTGACTTGCAACAGGAAGGGTGCAAACCCCTCCAGACTAAGGGGGGAGGGGGTTGCTAATCATAATTAGTATAAAATGTTAATTATACTCTGTAGTGATTTCAGCATTGTTTCCTACATCTCATGCTTGCCTTACTTTGAAGGCTATGACTATTAAGTGAATTTAGAGTTGATGTCACCCCGACGTAATGTTCTCCACATACAGAAAAGATGCCATTTTGTGCAACTCTCCTCTCCCAGCACAACTTGTTACTTCCTTGTCAGTAGCCTGGTGATACCTTAACACACCATTTCTACAGCAAGACTAATTTTTTCAGTCTGCAGAAGAAAGCACTATTGATCCTCATTAAGTTAATTCAATGGCTATTCTAAGGCCAGCCTAGAAACATTAGTACAACACAGCGTGTTACACTCAACAGCATCTTGTATACCTCAGGAAAAGGGAAGGTTTGTATTAGAAATTAAATGTATCTTCATGGAAAGCTTCAAGTATCTGAAGTTTCTTTTTGGCCTAATTAAGGTCAAGAAGAAGTGCCATTCTTGCCACAGCACAGTAGATAAGCCAGCATCTCATCTCAACTGCCTTTTCGTGTACAGCATTCCTGTTAGATTCAGTCTCAGAATTCGGTCAGTTGCAGACACGATCAGTGGTCTGTCACACAGCTCTCTCACGCCTGAGGGTGACTAATGTTTTCACTGTAATTTTAAAAGAACGGAATGGCAGTAACTTAAGACTATCAACTCTCAAAGATGAGCCAAAGTTCTGAAGCAGGATACCTGGACCATGCACTTTTCCAGCCTGCAGTCCTTAGATGCTCTAGATCAGCTAGATAATTTTAAATCGCCATTTTAAAAGCTTAACAAACAAAACCACCACACGATATGAACTGGCATCAGAAAAGGGCCACTAACTGAAAGTACCACTCAATCCAAAGCATCCTCTTCCCAGTTTCTCCTCCCTGGTTTCTGCCAGAGTAAGCTGATCATTTCCGCATTCACAAGAACTCTGAGCAGTTTCTCCATGAATACAGGAATTAAGTATTAGCAGATTATAAGGAACACTGGGCAACAAACGAGAAACACGTCTGGTCTAGAAAGAGCTTAACAAGGTCCAGGTGAAGAATGCAGTTTGAGTTCACATGCTCAGCAGACCAGCAAGGAGACCACGAATAAAGTCACCTCAAGGGCCAGATGTATTAACCTTCTGCTCAGGAAGTTACAGTCTCCATGCACCAGAACCAGCTCCTAGAGGAGCCTAACAGCATTTCATTTGCACTTTCACCAATGCTCAAGTCTAAATATAGAAGTCACTGAGTTGAAAGGAGAGCCCAAAAGGATCCCCCAAAACCACTCAGAAGACTTGTGTACAGCCAGTGGTTACCCACAAAGCTGAACACATAACCAGAAAACTTTGGCCAAGGAGCAGGCCCATGGTAGGCAGCAACACAAAGGTAGGGGGACACCAGGGAGAAGGAGGGCAATCTCTTTGGTATCACATCCTCAGCTCTCACAGATACTCCTGAAGAACTTCCCCCACATCAGTTGGAGCAGCAGCTCAGGCAGCTTACACCTCGTGCTGTTTTCCTTTGGCAAGTCTGTTTCATCAAGTTCCTGACCTTTCAGATTGCTAGAATGAACCTGTCTCACCTTCACTATTAGTCCTGACTTACGGTAGAGCTGGTTCCAAGAAAAATTAACAGGCACCAGGCAATGAGGCTTTTTGTACAGGCTGGAGAACACAAGCCCACCGCACCGATCTTTAAGAACCCCACTCCCCACACTTGGACACACACCTCATTAAAATCACTGTCAGTACCAGAGGCCAGCTCTTCTTCAGTGAGCAGCAAAGTGAGGCACGCTGTGCTGTTGTGCTATGCTGAATGCTGCAGCAGCACAGCACCTGTGCTGTATCGATGTTCCAGCAGTGCAGCAATGCATTCCACGGATGGAAGGGAAGAGATGGGCTCTTTAGATCCTCACAGTTTTCACAAGGGTAATGCAGGCTGGGGAGCTTCACTCCAGAATTCGCGACTCAGATCTACCGTTTCAGACAGCACCAAATGGGTGGCATGCCTGTCATTCCCAGGCTTCCAAATACACTGCAGACTGTAAAGGCAGTTGTGTTTCTCCTGCGTTACCCCACTTCCTCAAGCCCATCAGAAAAATCACAGTGGTTCCCAAAAAGCAACCTTTACAGTTCTAGTATGCATTTGCCTTTTAACATTGCTGCACTGCTGGACTGCTTTTAGCTACTGAAGTACCACAACAGAGGTATATACAACCCATTTCACAAAGAAATACACTGCATATTAAAGCTAGGTAAGATATTCAGCAAGTTCAACTCATTGTACAGACATGCTCTGGAAAGCTACTGTAAAGGACTGATGTCTGCATTGAGATACAAAGTTCTACATATACCAAGTCCTGTCTCTTGTAACTACCTTCCATAGGCTGAAAAGGGGCACACAGTATCTCAGAAAGACAAAAAAAAAACCCAACTCACTTTCCCCACCAAATGTTTGGCCTGTCCAATTTTTTCTGCATTATCCTGTTAAAAACAGCCTCCAAGTCAATGTAACAGTCATCATCAGTCTTCAGCAGCAAATCAAAACTCGTTGATTCAACTGTCCTGTAGCCAAAAAGAAAAGTGATGAGATGCTGAGCTGCAGCTCACAAGCTACAGTTACTCAACTGAACACTCTGCAAGGGTTTTTTGGGAAGCAGAGGGGAAGGAAGAGGGAAGGAATGTCCTTCCTACCCTTGGCTTTTAAATGTTTTCCCTACTGACCAAGGCTGACTGCTTGTCCTACAGAAAGGAGAAGCAGCTGCATCCTATGATGATCTTACAACATGGATTTGTTTATGAGCTGAAGAAAACACACATGAAGTTTTGCTCTCTGGGACAGATGGTAGATTTACTAATGAATCCCTCTTGAACAGTATTGACCTCAGAGGGGTGTGAATCCCTGTCGACAATGGCAGCACAGCTGTTAAAAGCCAGTGGCTACATGTCAGCAGCATACTCTTCAGGATGAGACAGTCAGCTCAAGGGCAATACAACTGTAGAAGGTTGTAAGAAACATCTGTGGAAACCAACTCAGTACTTACTCTTCCTCAGTGCAACACCCTTCAAATATGAAAAAAGTAACCTTTAACTGTCTGAAATAATGGAATATCTTGTCATTTGTCAAATAACCAAAACAACTTATTATTCTAAGGATTATTCCTTGGTTGATTAAAAGAAATTGGTTTTAAGGGTAATTTCTCTTAATGAGAAAGGCATTTTCCTTAAGCCTTTTATTACTAAATCTTGGAAAGTTTGCTAATGGATAAGAAATGATCACAAGGATCCAAGACTTGCCATTCAAACTCCTTTTTTAAAACTGAAGGCATGGTTCAGTTTTGCAGTTACATTCATAACCGTGAAATTTGTTAAAGTGCACAATCTTGCAAACAACTACAACTGTCAGTTGTATTTCTTACCCCACAGCAACATCAATTAATTGAAACAGTTGTCTCAGAGTAATGGGAAGAATTGCAAATTAGAGGCAGTAGCTTTGATTCACCAGTCAACATGAATACGCTATGCAAATTCTTCCTCTCAACCTTCGCTCCCCCTGTCCCTCGCCTCAGCCCTGGTGAGGCTGCGTCTAGGCCACAGCCTGCAGCCTTGGGCTCCTCACACAAGAGAGACACGGGCAGACTGGATGGAGCGAGTCCAGCCAAGGGCCACCGGGACAGTTAAGGGACTGGAGCATCTCTCCTCCAAGGACAGGCTGTGAGCGCTGGGTCTCTTGAGCCTGGGGCAGAGAAGGCTAGGGTGGAGTTCAGCAGCGTATATAAACACCTGAAGGGAGTGTGTAAGGAGACGGCGCCAGGCTCTTTTCAGTGGTGCCCAGTGCCAGGACAAGTGGCCAGTAACTGAAACGCTGAGTTTACAAGCTGGCCAAAAGCCATCTTGCAGAAGACTAAAGCTGCTAATTTTCAGTCAGAAACAAACTAAAAGAAATTACAAGGGGACATGAAAATTTTCACACCTGGCCTCTCAGAGCAGAAGCTTGTCTTGCCAGCTCACACTTATTTGAAGCACCAGGGGTCAGCGTTCAAGAAATACAGACCCTGTGATTGTATTCATTAGATACACTACACCCACCCCCCTCCAAAACTGCGAGACAGAAATACAGCCTAACAAAGCGAATCCCACAGGGTAAGTATTTCACAGAATCTATCAGAGGACATAACATGCTGGATCACCTTGCATTACAAACAGCAACATTCTCCAGTGAAAGTGCTTTCTTAGCAACTTACCATCGGTAGAAGTTCAGCAGTTTGGCTGGAACGTTTCTGTAAGTGTCAATAACATCTACAAAAACAATATCGTCATAGGTACTGCTTTCTTCCTTCAATAAAGCATCTTCTTTTTCAAGATTTTTTATGTGACTTGTAAACCTCTCTGGGCGAGTATGGAGGCTTTTTAAAAGAGCATCACCTTCTGAAAGAAGCAGCACCCATCATTACACAAAGATGCACACCTACATACAGCTTCACGTTTCTCTTGGATCATACACGACATACTGACAAAATTAATCTGAAGAAGTGTTCATCTCAGTGGGGTTATGAAAACCCTGCAATTAATTAAAAAAATTCTAAGAAATGCTCTAAGTTGCATAGTAACAAGTATTTTTTTCTGCAGTATTCTCTTTCTTTTCAGTAATAAAAGAATTTAACTTTCTATGGTTCTTTTATGTTACAGTTGTCCAGAACTTCACTATTGCTCTTACCGGCTGAGTAGAAGGCTTACTGTTGTATCAATTACTCCTAAATATATATAGCTAGCATTACAAAATAAACCCCAAAACAAACAAAAAACCTCCTATGTTAATCAAACTGGCACTGCTTTGACATAGCAGAGGTACTCCCTGCTCAATTTCATCATGTAACCGACCGCAGATAAAAGCTAAAAGGATATTGCAAGAACACTGAACAACTCAGTAAGGAGATAGTTTGTGACAAACAGGGTGGGAGGGCTTTTGCACACCTCAGCTTAGGCTCCTACACAGATGACAAGACAAAAGACTGCCCAATTTATATCTGCCAGGCCTGACTACAACAACACACGAATAATGCTCTGAAAGTCACTGCTTATGATGGACTGATAAGGATACATGAACACCAGGGTGACATGGCCAAAATCTCAGACATTGGCAAGGATATTCAGACCCTATAGGTTCTGTGACCATTCTGCTGAAATAGGCGTAAGCCAGGAAAAGGAGGTCTAAAAGCAGGCTGTGTTAGGCAGTCACTATTTGTCAGAGCATTACTATTGAACATTATGACACAGCACTTCTAAAATGGATCAGGACTGGAAAAGTTATTAAAATCATCAGGAAAAGATTTCTTGAGGACCACACCGCACAACATTTTTTAACTTGGGTTTGGGTAACAGAGTGAAGGACAGAGAATCTAGATTAATATTTCTGTTAATAAAAAGACACAGGGATGCAAATCAACTGGAGAGGTTGACAAAGAACAAGCAAAGAAATATCAGGACATTGACATTAGGCATAAAAAAAAAAAAGAAAGAAATTGTTTCTACTGACAGAAAACAAGTTGATTGAGCTCACAGAAATAAAGATTAATTTTACCTCAGAAATGTAATTTCAGGTTCCTGAACATCACGCTATGTTTCGTAGACTTACCTTGGATAGTGTAGATAAAACCACCTGCTATTCCCTCCACACCTTCTGTGAGTTCATGTGGCAGTGACCCTTCCCCTGCCTGCTAGAGACAGATTAATGGAAAGAAATAAAATAATTAATCTCTCATTACTGATGTGTTTTCCTTGTGGTCTTAAGGTGTGAAGTTCTCAGGCAACTGAGACTGAAATTAATTTAAAGCTCTTCTGCTTTAGGTACCTGCATAATGGAAGACTAAAAATTTTAACTGTAAAGTTTTGTGGTGTTTTTTGAAGCTTCCCCTAAATCTAGCAGCATCGCTGAAAATTTTAGAAAACTAGTATTGAAGTTGAGAGAAAAATGTAAAGTTATTCTGGCTAAATTACAACAGCACAGCCTGTTTAAGCAAGCAACATTTTGACAGGAAGAGACACGCTGCCAAAAAGCAAAGTTCAGACTTAATCCCATCGACTGGGATTTTAGCACGGGGTTTTTGATCCACACTTTGCCTTCTCTGACGATCTGATACTGCTTCACACCTGACAACAACAGTAGGTGAACTTTACTCCCTTCAACATAAAAGATGCCACTTACTACCATCAATTTTTGCATGCCCTCATCCTTTTCCCAGGCAAAGCAAACTTCCCCCCGAGACAACAGAAGCCGCTCAGATGAATTAACGATTTACAGAGAAACAGAGGAAAGCAAAATACTAAATGCACAAGACTTGTATGAAAAGTAGAAACACAGTGGAAGGGAAAGCAAAGTGACTCACTGTGATGACTCTGAAAACGCCCCCTCCATCATTCACCATCACTTTATGAAGGTTTCTTGAAAGAAGGCCCTGAAGATCTTGGCTTTCCCATACAATGGTACCTTCAAAACTCTGTTAAGAGAGCAAAACGCTGTTATGCAGATATTGAAAGACCTCAAGGACAAAAACCAAATAGTTTGGGGTTTTTTAATTTAAACTTTTTAATTCCAGCACATAATGAGCACACAACATGTTTTACTTACACTTCAGGAAGTTGCACATAAAAGAAATACACATGCAAAACTCAGTAACATGTAATCATGCTTTTAAGACTAATCCTGAATCTCTGTATAAGGAACATTAAACTTTTAGCAGAAGTTTAGTGTAGAAGACTCTGGCTTTCTAACATCGTTAAGACAGCATTTAAAGGTTACCTGAAGTGAATTTTTTAAAATCAACTACAAAAATCTCACATTACAAAGAGAATATACTGAAACAGATTTGGAAATAAGTGCTGCTTTTTAGTTATCTGCCAAAACAAGAGATCAGAGCCTCGATTCTGACATCAGCAAAACTCAAAGGAAAATACAGACACCTTTATGCTGTCAAAGCTGTCACAAGCTACTGCAGGACAGTTGCAGAACTCTGAGATTACAGCTTGGCTAGTGAGGAAAACATTAATATCTTCAAAATTGTCTAGTTTTAAGTGTCAAATTTAAGTTATGTCATGCCATGGATGTCTCTGTTTGTACATTCTTGCATTTAAAAGTATTTCAGCTCAATTTTATATTAATTCACCTAACAGTCAGACTATTGCTCATTTTTTTATACGACTTTCCTGAAGACCCCTTAGAACATGCAAAGGGACAAGTGGTGTGCTGTACAGGTAAGAGTGCTGGTAGTATTACTTATTACTTTCAACCTTATGACAAGGCAGTGTACTTCTGATTGCTAGATGAGTGCAATCTCTTTCATTTCCATCAGTTTCATAGGAAAAAGCACTGGTAGCTAGTGTAGGCCTTGGAACAAAGAAAAAGCTTGTTTCAACTATTTGTAGATACATTTCTGTTGCTGTAGGAAGTCTGTTTACTGGCACTAACTTCTGAGCTCTTTCCCATTTCAGCTTCTTCGTACTCCAAAAACCTCCTCCAGAAACTCTCATTCACAGTTCAGGTCAGCTCTTTGCTTTCCTCTGGAAGTAGGCCTGAGCATCTGCTGTAGTCTGGCATTCAGTCACAGCTGTGCATTTCGAAAGTCTCCCACCTATTATTTATAATGCCAGCTCTGTAACCTAACGATGGAGCCCGTCAGCGTTTATTCTAGCCTGGCTTGTGTGCTCAACACCTTCCCCTTGGTTGTTTAATTACCTGTCAGTTACCAAAACAAATGGACCACTACTGAAACTTTTTTTTTGAGCAGAAGGACCTCCGAACACCTTGCATAGTAAAACCCTCATGCTCCATTTCTCTATTTGTAGAGGGTGTCATCTCCCATTTCAATGTTTTTTGCTGTAGGGACTGGGCTCTAATCCCATTTCTATGCCTTGTTTACAGGCACAACCTTTGCTAAGTTGTTCAGTGAGCCTGTGATTCCTTTTACTCCTCAGCAACCAGAAACATTAATATTCTCACCACTGACAATTACTGATACTGACTTCAAACTCGTACCAAGAATCTTAATTGCTTATTACCAGTGAACCTCAGTGTCAGGTGTTTTAAAGCTGCATACAATCATTACTTTCCAGGTTGAGAGACTTGTAAGCAAATTTTCTAATGGCTTTAGCCTTCAGCTATTCTTACTCTAAGCTGCTTAATGAAAGCTGAGGCCTGAAAATGCTTAAAGCAAAACATTAGTGGTACACCTGAGACTACATCATCTGTTTTTCCCCATTTAAATTCCAGCCTTGTTACTGCCAGAGCGCAGTGGCATTTACAGTGAATACCGAACAGGTGTACTGACATAATGCAGCCCTGACAAACTCCTTTCCTAGTGCTAAACAGCACTGTGCTTTTTGTTTCTCCAACTACTCCCCATCAGTAACAGAGTATGTGTAGTACTGAGGCCCATTTTCATGCAAGTGGCCCATGGCTTTTTGTCAAAATAAATGCAGTGCTAAGGCCTGGCTGTCAGGCCCCTGCCTGAGGTTTAGTTTTCTGCTTGTGGCTCTGCTCTTCCGCACTTGCTGTCGTTCCAAAGCCGACTGATCGATTCTGCCTCTGACAATCTGGCCAGCCAGATGCCTGTTCTAATGCTGCACTCCCCTCTCTTTCCCCCAGACAAGCAGGAAGAGCGGCACTTCAGCTGGAAGATGAATGAAGCTCTTCAGCACTCTGTACAACCCATTACTTCTTGAAGGTGGAAAGGCAGAGAATAGATATTGTCTCAGAAGCCATCTTGTGACAATTAAACAGTTCACTAAATTTACTGCTCTCAAACAAGTAGATAGGAACACGTGGGCGTTTGTTCCATCTCCTCTGAATCATCTGGCATGGTTCAGCATCCCAAGCAGACAGGAGACGACGTGCTGTGCAGAAGCCCTATTAATCTACATTAGAGACAGGCTATGCTGTAAGCATTCAGAGCGACACGGATCAGATTAAGGAAGCCCACACAAAGAAATACATGAATACTAATATCCCCCTTTCTGAATGAAATACTTCCCAACTGCCTTTCAGGAAAAATGCAATCATTTACAGCAAAATTACAACTGCCTAGAATTTTAGTATCTCAGAACAAAATCTTACAGGGAAAAGGCTTAGCGTGTTACACTACCAAATACTCTTTTTAAAAATACAGTAAAAAACTTTGCATCATTTTGACATCAAATTAGACTGTCAAAACATATGCACAAAATACTGCAAGAGGTCTGCTCACCCAAAAGGTCTCCTAACAGCATAACAAGCTTGCATAGCATTCAGTAAAAATTGTTTAGGATGATAAACCAGTTAATCAGCTCAGATTCCCCTTAAAAAGAGGAGGTTTGCAAATGCATTCATTCTTATACAGCCAGGGGAATAAAAACTAGGACTTTAAACTGCCCCCAAATGTCCTCTCCTCCCCCTTCAGTCTCCTTTTGCTCCATTCTTTCATGAAACGCTTTCTTGCATAGCAAAACAATCCAGGCCCAAAGACAAATTGCAGAACTAGCAAGGGTCCAGTCATAGAGAAGAATAGTTAAATGATGAGAACAGCCTAAAACAGCAGCTGACAACTAGTGAGAGATCGCTGGTCCACTGGGGACAATTCTTAGTACTTGTCTGTGAGGGTCTGCTGAACTAGACCCCTTGGTGTGAGTCAACTTGTGTTCACTAAACCTTCACTGTAACAATACCAGGAGCTTTTTCCTACCTATATTATGTGTTCCTTCTATATTTACTTTTCTTCCTTCCTAAACAGCCACAAGTAGGTTCCATATCCCTGCACCAAAACCCTACTCTTGGACTGCAACCACAAACCCACAAAAGCAAATGAACAAAAAACTCTAGACCCTGTCTGGCAGCTTAGCTAATGGTAGCTCAGAACAAGCAAGAATCCTAGCACTTTAATTACTGCCAAAAAAAGCTGTCTTCTCCTAAATTTCTGAGGGGCACACATTTTAAAAAACAGAACACACTTCAGCCACAGGATGGTGACAGGTTTAAAAACCCAAATGTCAGTCTTCTGTGTGCCACATGCTCCATCTAATATACTGCAGATGGACACTCCTGCAGATCTTCTTAAGGTTTTGGTTCTTGTTTGTTTGCATGGTTCAATGAACAAACAATTCCCCACTGATCCCACCAGAAAAGGAATAACCAAAATTTCAGAAGCCCACAAGTAAGCACTTCCTGATTACAGCTATTCAACTAATACTATCATTGCAAATTAACACACAATATCTTGCTGTTATGTCCTAGCCATCAGCAGCAGAAACCTCTTTTCCCTAGAAATCTGTGCCATCTTCCCCATCTTGTGTACTAATTTCTGTAAAAGCAGGGAGAAAGAAGCATCTTTTTACCTATTCTCTGGTGAACTCTTCCAGAGAGTCAAAGCAGGTACAATTTTCACTCAGAAACTGAAAAGGCTTCTGAAATTGCTTGCATTTGCAAATGTAATTTTTTAAATCAATTTGGGTTTTGCTCTATAACTGCTGGTGCTAATGAGATGGTGAAAAAGAAATGCCCAATTTCAGCACATGCCCCTCAATAAGAGGTTTCCACTTGCCCTTTTCCGCCTTAAGCAAAGGCCAATTTTATCAGTCAGTCTCTTCAGCTGACTTTAAAGAACCACGGGCAGTTTCAATACTGCACATACCTCTGGCAAAATGAACTGCTCTACTGGCTTGTACCACAATCTGTTCACTTGTACTCCACAGCTCGGTGGACTAAAGCGAGCACTGAAGAGAGCTTCCTGTGAACAACAGAAAAGAAAATCAATAGAATACACATTAAAAGTTCTGCGAGATGATGCAAGTCTTGATCAGCTCAGTGAAGTTATAATGGGAAAAGGCTTACTGATCATAGAAAACTTAAGTGAGATTTTTATTCACACAACAGTCTGACAGACTCCACAGAATTCAAGAGTTGGATTGATGTGGTAGAGGCAAGCAACAATGGAACAGGAGTTCCAGCTCAGCTAGAATCCAACCAGCAGAGCACATCACCTGGAAGACTCAGACTCGTCTCCCAGTCTACAGATTTTCTACATTCTGCTTAAATAGCTGACCCCTATTAATGGCAACAAGGGATGTTGACCCTTAAAACTTAAGTGCTACTATTTTACATAGTACACCAAGCAGCTCATAGATAACAATAGAGGACCTTGCCAGATACCCAATCTTCAGATTCTTATACATTACTCATGGCACTCAGTGAACTTTTTCATCTTTTGCATGGGTACCTGTGTGTATACATCTGTAAAATAAGAATTTACAACACAACAGAAAAAATAGAATTCATATGTTTATCAGTTAAGTACTAAATCATCAACACAGCATGTGGCTTTCTGTAAGAACTCGGTCTACAATAAAGACACCACATGCTTTACTCCACTTTCAAAAGAGAATTGCAGTATCTCACCTCATGTTCTGCCTGGTATAGTTTTACAGTGATGTTCCTCTGGAATCCAACCCCATCAGCTTCATAAAACACCCCAAGACTGGTAATGACAATGGGGTAAAGCACACGGAAGTTCACACTGACAATTCTGTCTTCAGACAGCACAGAAGGGACATCCTCAGGGAGGCTGAATGCTTCGATTTCCTGATTCAAAACTGCATGAAGAATAAAGGTCAGAGGTAACATGAGAAGGCATCATAGTTCTTGAACTGGATACACACAAGCCCACTAGATACATGCAAAGCACCCTGATTGATTAGCATGGCTTGCAAGTGCACAGGACAATCAAACGCAGGAGAAAATACAACGGGGTGCAGGCTGCAGCATGGAGAAACTCTGAGTGACACAGCAATCTGCCAGCTACCTGCAACTGCAGGTCAATGACCCTACACATCCACAGTGAAAAGATTAGAAACACAATAAATCCACAGGGTGAAGACAAAAATGCTATCTGATTGCACAAGTATCTGTATATTAGCATAATAAAATAATTATTCAAGTATCAAACCGGCATGCACCTCCACTTAGTGCCAAAGAGTCAGCAGCTGAATCATCTCCTCCCTAAGCCCTGAGGTACCGTTTATTCATGGGAGACTGGTTAACCAGTGGATGTTGCCATTCAAAGAAAAAGTAACAGAAGTTTCATTTTATGGTGAATTATGGCTTAAGTGCCAAGCAGTCCCCAGTTAACTTGCAATTAAAACAGAAAAATTAAACAGGAAAAAGAGGTGATGGGAAGAATTTACAATTTTAGTTAAGAATTTTTATAAGGCAGAATTTCATTTTTTTCCCATGGTACATTGTCTTAATTGTTTACTCTCCAGGGCAGAATCTGAAAAACCTATCAGGCAGACCTGCACAGCATTCATTTAGTCACCAGAGAAGTCCACCTGACACTCAGAGACTCTGGCACCTTACTACTGTCTTCACATATGACATTGGTTCAGGTCATTCCAGCTCTCTCCATCTTCATTTTTCATGAGGATCAAGTAAAAGCACATGTTATATGGGAGAGACAGTCCCTCAATACACGGCAAATGCAAATCCATTAGAAGTCAATGGCCTTCCCTTCACTCCCCACTTTCTTGCCTGCATGTGGCACTTAAAGTCAGGTTATGGAACTGTTAAGACAGCAAATTCTAGGCAGCATTTATTTTCAAGACCAGCTGTCTCAGTTAAGCACCCCAAACTAGTCTCACAATGAAAGATAATTAGCTATAGTTGAGATCACAGAATTTTTGAAAGTTAATTTCTATACCTGGGTTACTGATGTTCAGAAGTTTGCAGGAGTAGGGGTCTTCTCTGTCCTCCACTGGCACCGTACAACCATGTGCACCTATTATAAACTTCACAAGGACACTAAAATAATTTGGTTTTATTAACACCAGTTCTCTTCCCTCCTCCCTCCACCTTCAATAAACTTACTTCATCAACAGCCTGTCTTTGACAGGATTAAGATTTGGAACCCCTTAAAAATCAACAATGAGGGTTTTCTACGTAGACCACCCATGTTAGTCCCCTTATGGGGGCTCAATTCCAAACACACATTAGCCTTTTACATTTCATCATGGGGGTGCAGGAAGATTGGCAACTAGGAATGGGATTCAGGACAGCCAACAGACTAAATAGAAAACAATCTAAGACAACACTGAAGGATCCTGAAGTCCTGCCTTCCCCTGCCTGGCATCGTTATAAATTCAAGATTGTTTGAATATTTTGCTTTCAAAAGCCAGTAAGAAAAGAATATGGAAAAAAACACATAGTGTCAAAGGAGGAACAAGGACTCCAGACTATCCCTTACAATTAAATGTCTCAACTTCAGGTAGTAGCAAACCAACAGGTTGCTTCTTCCAGCTCCAATCAGGGTGTGCTACAGTCAGGAGATAACAAGCAGTATGAAGAGCAAGAACACCCACCTTAGCCCAGTCTTTCACCTAGCAGCTAAATATCCTCCAGGAACTCTGAACAAGCTATGAGAGGTCACATTTTTAAGGCAACTGAAGTAGTTATGCTTCACTCCAAATCGCATACTGACACCAAATTTGCAAACAGTAAATGGCTTTCAGTGCAAGGCAGGTACCAACATGCAAGGCCTATCAAGATGACTGTTTCCAGGAATGAACAGCAGCAGAACTTTCTCAGCAAAACCAGGGCTGTCTGTAGCCTCAGGCCTATGTAAGCAATCAGGAAGGGTTCTGCTGGTCACTCACGCTGCACCAGTTTGGCATACCTGGTGCAGTGAGAAACAAACCTGACCTTCACATCTGAGGATGTTTTAAGATTTTTTTCATGGTTGTCTCACCAACTATGATCCTGCCTGTTTTCAAGTATCCTGAATTACTGAGCATTTCAAGTTGCATACTGTACAAAGCATACATTGCAACAGAAAAAGGGAAAGTCTTATACATCATTAATGAACAGTGACAACTAATTGCAAAAACAAACAACAGTCAACAGTCAAACAATTACATTTTATTCCTTGTATAGAATACAGTTCCATCCCAGAACAAGCAGTATTCTTATACATTACTAAACAGATTTAAAAAAATAAAAATTAGAGATGCTCACAAATAAAGAAGAAAAAGCAACACTTTAAAAAAAATTAATTATCAGGATAATTAAGCTGATGCTATTTTTCCCTGCCCTCACAATGCCCCAAATTGCAAAACACTGGAGATTACCGTTGGCTCAGTGTAGGATGTTGTTTCAGGTGCTTGAACCAAGTGTTCCTTATAACACTGCGCAGTTCATGATTGTGTCGAGCTGACAAAACACCTACAATAACATCATAATGTTTCAGCTTCCACTGAGGAAAGAAGGCCAGTGGACCTAGAAGCATAAAGTGACAAAGATTTATTATATACACATATCACCACAAGCCTTGAGTTGCCAGCAGTAATTAAAATGCATCTCAAAAGCAAGAGTACAGCGAACCTGAAACACTAAAAACAAGAAGTAGAATTACTGTTGCATTCCTGTTCAGATTCAGGGAAACATTTATACAATGTCAAAACCTTCACTAGCAATCTAGGAAAACTTGACTGCAACAAACTAAGCAAGTCACTTGCAGGCAAACAAAACTGTGACTCACAAAGTAGGAAAGAACATAAACCTTAGTTTTGACTGATAGCATCTTCCATTCTTTAAATATTTGCCTATCTGTCTTATGAGTAAACTGCCCTCTGAGGGCATGCTCTTTCTGGGTTTCTCCTTCCTATCAGACATCAGAAACCCTGTGGGCAAGACACAAGGTCCTACTGTTCGCTCTGCCACACTCTTGACAGTCTGGGTCTTCCGCTTGCTCACTGATACCTCCTCCTGCATTGTTTATACTAAAGCCTGGGGGCTTGTCATCAGTGGTACCAGACCTTCACTATTAGAATGGCCCACTATTATATCTAGGAAAAAAAGACTATTTCAACAAGGCCTGGCAGATTCAGAAGTAGATCAATTTTCCCCCTTCTTTTTAACACTTTTGGATCACCCTTCTGCCTCACCTTCTCAATCTAGTATGTCAAGGCCTATTATTTCTCACTGTTTGAAGTTGAACACCACTCTGCCTTCATGCAGGGCATTAGAGCCCTACATGTGGGAATACTCTGGCTTTATTCATAGCTGGATATCACCAGCAAAACTTGTAATCTATGATTTAGCTTGTGCTGGTTTAAT
Organism: Zapornia atra; assembly: GCA_013400835.1. NCBI lineage: Eukaryota > Metazoa > Chordata > Aves > Gruiformes > Rallidae > Zapornia > Zapornia atra. The sequence goes on along the minus strand of VZTU01002564.1, from coordinate 117,481 downwards.
TTAGAGATCATGAAAGCTGGACTTAATTTCAAGCAAGATTATGACCAGATAGAGGTCCAAGAAGCTCTGTGTTTGGGCCTGCAAACAGGCAAGTGAACAGCTAAAGTGAATTTGCATAGTTTAATTTATCAGACATTCTAGAGTTAAGACATTTATGTTTAGCTTCAGCAAAGGATTGCTTTCCTCTCATCTCACTTTTTTTTTCATTAGGCTGCAGATAAAGAAAGCAACCATAAACATGACTGAGGGCCCTCTAAACTACCACATAAAGCACTGACAAGATTATTTTAAATTTAAACAGACCAAAAATACCTCCAAGTTTGTATTGTGCACTCTCACTAGAAGAGATTGAATTATAATCCAGATTCTACCTTCTGTACCAGCATCCCCTTTCTCCAGTATCTGAGAAGATAGATGGGTCCTTACAACTGCTTACTAACCTAGGATGTCATAGCACCCACCACAAGAACTGGTGCAGCAGACATCCATCTTCAATATGCAGTGGAGGGGCCTTGGCTGCCCTCTGCACTGAATCAACATCAAGAGACCTCAGAAAATTTTACTTTCTTTTTTTCTTTAAAGGCTATCAAGAATAGCTTGCACCTGAGTCCCTGGTCCCACAACCCAGTAAAACACTACTCTGCAATTGATTCTCAGACCAGTGCAAGAACAGGGAAAATACAGAGCAACATTTCCACAGAAAAACCTTTCCCAGTCTATTTTCCACGAAATATTTTAGTTCTAAGTATGCAAACACTGATTTTCAAGAAAAAGGTCAAGTTCCACAATTATTTAAATGGATCTGTATTAACACAGAAGTTTAGCAATAAATTAAGCTGAGCATTAGCCTACTGAGAAAGTTTGCATCCACTTATCCTCAGAACGACTTCAAAACCCAAGCAGCAAGCCACTCCTTCCACTCCTCGGGTTTCCACTGTAACTGGTACACTTCTAATAACACCCATACCCTGGATTGGTGGCAAGGCTCAGGAATGCAATGTGTGTGCTGACAGAGCTAAATACAAACCTACTGCCCTATATAACATCTGAAGAAGCTTGTAAATCAAACACACTGCCTAATCTGCATACAATTTTAATTTTCCTTCATGCTGGGAAACACCAACTATTCAGAGGCTCTGTGTGTCTTCAGAGGGCATTATATAGCCAAGATCCACCAGGCCTTCACCATGGCAGAGGTACATGAAACAGCTGCACATTTTAAAGCTACATCATTATAGAAGTATTAGACTACAGAGTAATTTGCTTTCCTACCCTTTTCTTTCCTGGCTCTTCTTCCATCTTTAGATGGAAGCCATTCTTTAAACAGCCTCTGCAGCCTTAATCACAAGCCTTCCAATTTAAGACTCATAGGAGGACTAACATGTTTGTAGACTGCACATGAGGCACTGTTCACACGCATTTGTTTTAGATTTCACTTTTAATTAAAAGCAGAACCATTTCATTAAACCAAAATCAGAAAAAAACAAAACTAAGAGCAACAGTCTATGGGGTGGCTTGACTCAGAATATACACACTTTTAATTAGTTTATATTTTAAAATGAATGAAGCTGTTCATTATGAACCATTCATGTGGGAACAATGTTAATGTAACAGATGTTTCTGAATTAATATCCTACTGCTTTTAGAACAGACAGCTCTTGTTTTAGGCTGTCTTCAGGCTTAGTAAGGTAGCATTACAGCAGCCTACATTCAGAACACTGCCTTATCTGTCTCAAGANGGGGGGGGGGGGGGAGGTAGGAGGAGGCGGGGAGAAGACAGCTTACTTTACCGAAAAAATAATAAGCTCTCTCCTTGTTAGCAAAGGGTTCTACTTCCCATGGAAAAAAACTTTCAGGAAAAGAGATTCATGTACCTCTCTCTGAACCAGCACTATTAAAAAAGGGGGAGATAAACTCAGAGGTGCAGGGGAAAAAGACTAAGGCTATTATTAATTTTAAAGGAAAATTCAGGTATGTGCATATAATATATACTCTGATACAGCAAAAGTTAAGAGAAAACATTGCTGACCTCCAAGTCCATAATAACAAAGTATTTATACAAGCAATCAATACTTGCCACTAGGGAACAAACTTATTTGTCAGATGTTCTATTTTTGTGCATTCTTAGGCCAGAATTTTAAGTCTTGGCTTTAAAAAAATACGTGCTATATCACTCTTACCTTGCAGTAGTTGTGCAAAATAATTATGCCTTTAGCTTTTCCAATTACAAAGATAAAAAACCCTGCAACATTTAAGGGGAGGACAAGAGGGAGAGGAGGAGAACAAAGAAACATACAACATTCCACGGTAAGTGTTGCTAACTGGAGGGATTCAGGAGAGGAATCACAGGACACCAAGAGTTGGATGGGACCCTGAAAGATCATCTAGTCCAACCCCTCCCTGCCAGAGCAGGGTCACCTAGACTAAACTGCCCAGGAACACATCCAGGTGGGTTTTGAATGTCTCCAGAGAAGGAGACTCCACAACCTCTCTGGGCAGGCTGTTGGAAGCCTTTCCAATGGAAAGCTCAGGCTATCGCTAGCTGCATTGCTTTTAAATCCTTACTGCCTTAAATCTGCATCCCAGTTGCACCAGGCAGCCCTAGACTCCTCAGCGGAGCACAGGCAGCCAGGTGTGCGATGCCTGTCCTACACTCCTGTAGCGTCACGAGCAAAATGGGTTTCACTTGGCTGCTCTGCATGGAGGCTGCTACCTGCAGCCAAACCTGCAAAAACATGAGAGCAGCCAACCCTCTCTCAGCTGCTGCGATCCATTTAATTCTGTCTGGCAACTGCAAGGAGTACTTCTGTCAGCTCTAAGATTACCCAAGCCCAGCCTGCCAGAGTCTCCTGTCACATGGTTAATAACATAGCTGGGGAGTATTTGTAAGAAGAGGCTCCCACCTAATTCCCCGATGCCTGACAATACGTGGCTTTCTATTAGTACAGTTTTTCACCTCAGTATAAGCTGCAGTAAGCTTTCACAGGATTCTTTGTCACCAATTTTCATGAAACTTAGTGAAAACTCCGGTTGTTGAGACAGCCACCTGTTTGTCATGCCTGACTGAGCACTACCAACAAATCAACAGTTAGGGATGGGACATAGCAAGAGGTAAACAAGTGCAAACAGAGAGCACAAAGCTGTGCCCTTAGAAGACAAGGCTAAAGACGCAGAGGCGTGTCTCCCCTGCTGAGCTGACCGTGGAAAGACATCACTGGTGACATGCAGCCTGCTGGCCCTGGGCAGATTTCAGCCACCTCAGCAGCAGTCAGTAGCTCTTGAGGTTTTTCAAAATCCCAGACTACAAAGAATGCCATGCAACTCTTCTTCCCCTGAGTCTGGTTCTCAAGCAAAATGTCAAGTTAAGCTGTTAATTATATTTACTGCCATTATAAGGAGATGAAAAGATTGAGAGATCATTTAGCTTGATTTTGTCAATAAACAAGGTAAAAACAATCTTGCAGCAAGTATCTCTATGATACAGAGTCCCTTACCAACAACTAAATTTGCCAGTGATTTCCAGGTAAGTTTGACATAGTCTGCAATCCCCAATGTGATTAAGTTCCCACATTTCATGGAACTGGACTGGACAGAGAGAAGACTCCTTGTTAGCATCTGCACTAAGAAATGCAGTGGTGTAGGCTTACCTGCACTGTCAGGTGCCAAAGAAACACCATGGGAGACTGCTAAGAAAAGCACACTCCACAGAAGGCTGGGGTTTGTATCTGCTGCTACCCATGCTGCTATATTATCTTTTAAAAAATAAAAATCAATGAATGGAACTAAGTAGGCCAGACAGAAATTATTAAGAATATTCCCAAATAATCTACTTTTTAAGATAAAACGAAAACAGAACAGCATCCCTCTCCCCTCCCCCCCCAAAAAAAAAGGTCCCACACATTCCAGGTTGTTATCTCTGCCTATTGTTGAGACTTTGCCACTATATTCCTGCTTTTAAATGCCTTTCTCTTTCGTCTGTGTTGCTTTGTGAAAGATCCAAACAAACAGGGAGGAAGGAATTAACAGAATATAAAGAAGGTTTGTATTCACAGAATGCTGACGCTTGCAGAAAAAGAACAAACCAAAGAGCTAAAGCAGCTCTTTCCCCCTCTCTAATCTTCATTTAATCTGCTATAGCTCATCTGCATTACAGGTTTCTCTGCAAGCAGAGGTATATGACCCCCCTGCAGTATCTACTTTATACCAGAGCTAAACAGCACCAAGACGTACAACCTCATGTTTCTGCAGGAGCACAGTCCTCTTTGAGACAGACAAGCCTTTAGAGAAGCTTCTAGACAAGCTTTATAGACTCTCCTCCTCTGTAGGAGACTTTTTTTTTTTTAACATAAACAGCATTCCCTTCAAGTAAGGGGACAGCAGGGTCCTTCTGAGTTGCAAAGTGGCAGTAGTAATACTGGTGAGGTGATGGTGCCCTAATGACACAGCACTTACACATTTCTAGACAAATCTAGGAACAACAGCCAAGCATCAGAAGCATAGACACAAAAGAAATAAAGCAAATCCTTTTTTGCAACACTGAAACTAATGAACTAATGCTCCCACCTTTTTTTGGAGGGGAGAAGCAGGGAGGGAAGCAGGGAAGCACAGCACCTTTATCCTTTGAAAAGTCGTTACCAATCCCTGATGCTGTGAAACAAGGACCAGCTCTCAGGGAAGGCTATTTGCTTTACTCTGTGGGCAACTTAAAAGACAGCTGAAGACCTTCCTTCAGCCACAACACTGGCAGAAGTGGTAGTCCTTGTCCCTGCTCCAATGTCAAAACACAAAAAAGCACATCTAATGCTGGTTTAGTAGTTTGCAGTGTATCAGACATCAGTCCCCAGAATAACTTCAAACTCTAAAAAAAAAAAAAAAAATCCAAATTCAATTGGAAAATAGTCAGCTTTGTTGTGGATTCTTTGTCAAGTACTTCAAAAGCATCAAAAGTGAGAGGGTGTTTTTTGTTGGGGATGGCCCATCCCTGGAAAACAATGTTGTAGCACGATCTGACAGATGAAAGCTGGGAAACTGGCATTTTAGGCAGAACTACACAGCCAATGCCAAACTTGACGTGCTGATGGAAGGTTTCCATTTCTAAGGTCATCAACTGATTGGTCTTTACATGCCTACAAATCATGAAATAGCTTTGTGATCAAGCATACTGCTTCCTAACAGACAGGCTTAACAGATTTCAGACATCTTTTCTTAAGAAAGAATCATATTTTGGCAGAATTTCTCCTCACAGACTTATGGCATCACTCATAACCTCAGAGGTTGTTCCTACACCGTTATTTCAGTACTGAAAAGCAAGAAGCAGGTTAAAGTCCCTCTCCTCTCTGACCTCTCATGTACACAGGCTAGTCTGTGAAGGGGGACAGCTTTAATTCTACAAAGACTAAATAAATGCTGGCCTAACCAACCTGTATATGGTTGTGTTAGGCCAGTGCCTGAAGAAATACGTGCTGAACCAACGGACAACAGATGGCATACAAGCAGTTTCTAGAAAATGGTGGGTTTTAATCTGTTGCATAATTATTCACTAATAAAAGATTGACTCCAGCAAAACCAAAGGGGCCAATTCTTAGCTGCCACCCTCCCCCAGAAATGTAACAGGAATAACATCTTAAAGGGCATTAGCACCAGCAAAGTAGCACCACATTACATTGAATGTGTGGGGCTTCTGATGAGGCACTGCAACTGAAGCCCTACTATGAGTAATTTCCTACTCAATACGACTTATACCATCAATTAAAACACACAATTAGCAATGAATCCACCTGGAGTGCTAAAAGCAGGTCTGTCTGTTCTTTCTCAAGTTTCTGAGGTCATTTTATAATTAGCACTTATCTAAGTTGGTTTTTTTTTTTTTACAAAAAATAACTGAAGCCTCCTACCCACAGACTTCCTTTGGATAGCACTTATTTGTAACCAGTTAGACAGGGACTTCAATTAAACCTAAAAGCATGTTCTTGCACAAATCTCGCTCAGATGTGTGAATTACAGTCCCATTAACTGATGAAAGGGAGCCACCAAAGTCAGGACAGGGAAGCAAAGGCCAGTGCCTTTGGTCTCAGAACTAATCCTATTTGGTTTTTTCCCAATTAATGAGCATGCCTACAACAACTGTACTCTACCTTCTGTGACACTGAGGTGAAAGTGACCATGAACACAGAGAAACTCAGAATATTGCACAGGAAGAGACACAACCAAGAACCAAAGCATGCAAGCAGACTTACACAAGGCCTTTCACAAGGGGTAGTAAAAAAGAAACCTTTAGTAAAGGTGTCACTTCCAATAGAGGAAGAGATGTAGATGGAATAAGTGAAGACTAGAACACTGGTTACAGTTAAAATCATCTGACAGACACTAAAACCAACTGTTTTCCAGAAATAGAAAACCTTTGTCAGTAGAAATTAGAAGTACCTGAATTGCTCAGCTTAAGAAACCAAAGGTTTAAAACAGATACCTTTGTTCTCTATGGTTACATGATGGAAGCGTACTTGAAGGAGGAGAAAGACCCTCTTACCTGAACAGCTTAAGGATGGGAGAGTATAAACGAGCTGCAAGTAAATTTAGGCCAGAAATGAGGAAACATTTCCCAGCTTCTGGAACAGCTTCTTCCTAAGACTGCCAGGAATCCAAGTGAACAAACAAAATGCTACCCCAACCCTCCGCTAAATAAATGTTAGCTGCTCAGCTGCCATTTTAAGACAGAGATCAAGAGCTGCTTATAAAAAAAGTTTTCAGAATTGATGGCTGAAGATGTCTATTCTGGTCTTGGATTAGTGAGCCAATGATGTCAAGGTAACTAATCACTAAGACAAATTATTGACTTTTTAACAAATTTCCATTTGTGTGCATGAGCATGACTACTAAGAGAGGAATTAAACTCCTTGGAAAATAAAATTGTTGTTCACTCTGCCTTTCACCTCCACTGGTAAACAAATTTTGCAAGTCTTGAGATGCTACACAACTGTTGAGACCCAAAGAGAGTATGCAGAAATACCAAAGAATACACAAATAATGTATTCTTATGTCACAGCTATAGTACAACACTGTCCCATGATCAGATTTAATTTTTCTTCATACCAGTTATTCTAGGTAGTAGGTAATAAAGAGCAGCTGGATCAGTAAATAAGAAAAAAAAGATTACCCAATAATCAATTTAAACAAGTCTGGCTTTATCAGGCAGTACCAGATCCTCTTAAACAACTTCAGATTCAAGAAGCATTTTAATAAATAGGGTCATTTATGAGTCTTGTGTACACGTATTCATTAGAGTTCCTAAAACACTCTGAACAATAAAAAAATCAGAGACAGAAGAGATAAAAGTAGCCCCTTAGCTCATCCTTCTTTCCTCTGCCAAGGCAGCCATACCTACAGCTTGGTCATTCTCCGGTACTTTGAGGGCTAAGAGGTATACTTCTTTCAACTATCATGCAAGGATCAGGCCTACAAAGAGACAGCACAGGTACAGCATTGAGCATTTTCCTACACATGATGGAAGCTCTCTCTTCGTAAGAGGCATCAGCTTTCCTCTCCTCAGTGCGAATACCTAAGTTACAACTAAATAAACCCTGCACAAACAAAATGTACTCTTCCTCTTCCAAAATTAAAAAAACACCCACTTTTTTTTTAATCCTAGTTATCTTAACATTATCCAATGCAACATAGCTTCACTGTAATAAACACAAACTCCAATAGTAACTGCATCTTTGAGGGGCAAAGCTTCCTCCCTCCCTTCCCAATTAGAGAAACTTCTGGATTTTCTTTAGAAATGCTCATTAGTGGAAAACACATTTCTGCAGGAAAGATCATCATGAGATTCCACGCTGCCACTTCCAACTCCAAATTAATGCACCGAAGTTACAAAAGCAGCACCGTGAAAGATGAGGAACAAAGCCAAACGGGCAATTCCAGCGAATTTCATCCCTTCTTTTCTAATTCAAGTGTGACCACCACTCATTTGTTACACAATGGCCTGAACAGAGAGACACAGCGAGACCAGCACCCCTCTGTGGCCTCCAGGCTACCCAAATGCACTGAGACCTTGCTCCTTTCACGTCTGCATGATTAATTACCACTGGAAATTATCGGACTCTCGTGCCCTCACAGTTCCTGCGTACACCGCACAAGAACAGGTACAAGTGACAAACAGGCTACTGGGTTGCTGAACAGAGTTCGAAGCAGACCTTAAGTCAAACAAAAAAACAGCACGCCATTTGTTTTCCTTATCGCTTTTCCAGATGTCGTGTTCCCAAACCGCACCTGCGGGCAGCTGACAGGGTCTCCCGTCCAGCAGACACCCTTTCTAGGAGCCGCCACACAGACTCGTGGCCTAAAAACTACCGCTCGTTTTATGAGGAGCGGAGACTAAGCCCTTGGGGGGG
>VZTU01002564.1:83707-107947 GCA_013400835.1 Zapornia atra | reverse complement strand
AGCGCCGCGGGAGAGCGAGTCTCCGGGCCGTAGCAGCACGCTATCCTTACGGATTGCTCCCCTGCGGGGAGCCGCGAGAGTTCTCTTGTGACCGCCTGGGCAGCCCTCGGGCCCCAATCCGCCGCCCTCCCCTCCCGCCGGGCCGGCCATGCCCGCGGCTCTGCAGCCTGGCCCTGCCGGGGCGGAGGGCTGAGGTTCGGGGCTGTGCCGGGGCACCAGCTAACAGAAAACCCCTCCCCGGTTAATCTTTACTTGTGTAACACTGTGGTTATCTGCTGAATCCTCCTTTAAAATAAAAAAAAAAAATCTTCAGAAATAAAATTTCCAGAACAATCCTTTCCTCACCCAGTAAAGACAAGAGAGTGTTTCCCTTTGGCCAAGAGCTGCGATGGCATTACAAACTGTCTCTGGAGTATTTTATTCCTGCAAGTAACATATCATATGTTATTTGAGTGAAATTCCAGAGGGGGGGGTTAGACAAAGTGTCCTTAACTACGACTGGATCGTGGTCAAGAACTGATGGTAGCAGCCTTGTTCCTGTTTAGTTCCTCAGTATGTTCTGAGATGTTAATAATCCAAGCTCAGCTTGACATCTTGCCTATGGCCAGTGCTTGGACCAGTGGGGTGGCTACAGACTGATCCACCAAGAGGGCAGCCGTCTCCAGAACATCACCCCGGCCAAAGAGATTTAAATAGGATTGGATGCAGAAGTTACCTGAACACAGATAACAAAAAGATATGTTTCCTGGACTCCTGGAGGGGGAATCTACCTGAAAAAACCCACAATTCGGGTAAATAAGCAGAGGCTTCTCAGAATTTAATGTATAAGCTTGAAGTTTATGCGTAATCGCTGTAAGGGTTAAATGAAGAGTTGCAGATGCTATTCTATCGAAACACAAAATGTAATAAAAGAACCTGATATGTATGAAGTAAAATTGCCAGAAAGGATTGAGTTTTTAGGAAAAGAAGACTAAAATCTGTTTTGAAAATCCTCAAACCATGAAAAATGTTTGGAAAATGCTTAAAGTCCTTTCAAACTTTAATCTTCATCAACTCAAGTGAGAGAAGGAAAAAACAATGACTTAAACCTTTATACTGAAAAAGGGTAGATGTAGATTACATTTAGATTTAGATTAGAAGCTTCTTGACTGTGAGGGTGGTGAGGCCCTGGCGCAGGTTGCCCAGAGAAGCTGTGGCTGCCCGCTCCCTGGCAGCGTTCAGGGCCAGGCTGGATGGGGCTTTGGGCAGCCTGAGCTAGCGAAGGGTGTCCCTGCTCATTGCAGGGAGTTGGAACTAGGTGATCTTTGGTCCCTTCCAACCCAAACTGTTCTGTGGTTCTATGATTTAAGAATCATGACTATATATACTATGAAAAGACAAGCTGATCTGGAATTTAACTTCTACATAATGTCAAAGTATTTTCCTGGAAGACAGCAAATTTTGGTTTGGGTTATCCCAATTCTAGGTGTCATTTACCAAAAATACACCATTTTCATTCTGTGTTTTCTGAGAATATTTACTCTTCTGACATTACAGACTCAGGTCTTACCTCTCTGGCAAAGTAAAATACAGGCACAACATGTTAGGCACAAGAGCTGGAGATAGAAGAGACAGACATTTTTGTCCCCAAGCTGTTTGCAAACTAAAGATGCTTCTGTTAAATTTGCATACTGTCTCTGGGTAAGTATCTCCTGTCTAATACAGAGGACACACGCGCCTTGATGAATACCAGAGCTGTAATTATATACCACAGCTAGCCAGTTCGGAGCATTCGTTTTTTTAATGTTTGTTAGCCTAATTATTGCCCCGAGTGGGTGACTGAGGTTTTTTTAGGACACTAGCAGAAGATGAGATGAGCAAGAAGCAGGGTAGAGCTGCATGTGTTTCAGCAGTTTGTCCCTAGGGAGTTGTGTGTTTTATTGATCTCTGTGCTTCATCTGAAAGCACAGGAAGGACTGCAGAGAGATTCCATTTTGGGGATTTGAGGCCTAACTTTCTCCACACCTTGCAGTAATACTGAAATACTACCTTATGAAATCATTGTGCCTTCATTTTTTTAAAAAAAAGAAAAAAATATTAAAATAGGGTATGAAGGATTTTATTAGTTTAATGGGTTGTAAATTTGCATCCCAAGAATGTCTTTTTTTTTTTTTCCCAATGTCCATAACCTAAACAGTTTCACTGTCTGTATTGAGGAGTTATCAATCCTTTCCTCACCCATCTTAGGAACTTTAGAAGAAATAGATTATTTTCCCAAACAGAAAGATGTCAGCCTGCCTCCCTTTTTGGCTTTCCGATCCGATGAAGTGCAAACGCAGAGGAGTTCCTAGACTCCTCAGCTTAGGCTATTAATACAGTCAGCGTCGCTAGGGTTTTCTGAGGACAGACAAAGGAATCCTGTGAAAACTGATCTCTGGAAAACAGGCTGTCATGCTGTCAGGCCTGCCAGCTCATGTCGTTAGCAGCAGCAAGGAAAAGTCAATGGCACGTGACCAGCCGGCTCTGAGGGCCGTGGTGGATGGGCATGGAGATGCTATTAGAAAGCTTTGGGCAGCACGCAGCCAGTGTGGCATGAGACCTGTGCTCATTTGTACACTGAAAGGAGGCAAGAATCTAACAAGATTTTGCCCATGGCTATCTTCCTTAATGGTCTCTTAAGGGAGACTCGTAAATCTTCCTTGAAAAAAATCTGGATTATTGCATGACTACCAATTCTACTCTGTGTTCTCCTTTATTGAGAGATTCAAGGAACTGAAAAGGTCAAAGTGGCACTATTTCCTTTAGAGAAACTACTCTTTCCATCGTGTTGGTTAAATGCTTCAGGGCATGGGTGAGATGGAACTGAATCTTGCAGTCCCTTCATTTCAAGAACCTAGAAACCAAAAAGTTCTGACATTGTATTCAGGCAAAGATAACCCAACTTTCCTCAACTCACTTTCCTTTATAGAAAGGTGGAGCTCCACTTTTCCTGTCTTCTCACACAGTAGTCACATGAGCATCCTGGTAAATGACGAAGCCACCATCCCTTATTCTAGAGAGGAGTAAATTAGAATATCCTTGTCATCTTCTGGAAAGAAGGTGCTGTTAAATTGGGGTTTTGGTTTTTTTTAAATCAAAACCAGCCTAATTAGCGCAAGAATTGATAACTACCATACAAAATTGGCTTGCAGGACATGACAGATATCCAAATATACCAATACAGCAATAATAAATTTCACACCTTAGATGACACCACGTCATGTTCATCGCAATCAAGAACGGAAATGGACGCAAAACCACATATATGGTGGCAGGAAAATATTGACAGGCCCACCTCAGAATGTGAACAGTGGAATGTCTTGTAGAGATGTGGGAACACCACCAAATATACAATAATTGGGCAACAGCCAGCTGGTGGGGTTAGCTACTTCATGAGCAACTAATATACAGCTATTTTTAACAAGTGGCACAAATACTTCAGGATGTGGATGTAGAAGAAGACAAGGTTTTTAGGAACTCCTGCTGAAACCTGTAACAGCAAATACAAGAGAGTTAAGGTGCTGGGGGGGATTATTACAAAGCAGATTGGCCACATATTATTTATAATTTCATTGTAATCTATCATTGCATAGATGATACTCAGGCTATGTCTCATTAAAAAATATAAATGTTTGTGACTTGGTGCTCTTTTCCCCTCGTGGTGCTTACCCAGCTTTAGGATGGATGTGCTCTGCTGGAGAACGCAGCAGATGGCTGCTTCGCTTGCTGCAGAAGATGGGAGGTGAATGAGGTGGGACCATGAGACAGTGTTAAAAGGCTAAGGGACCTTACTGCTAGAGAGAGATGGGCTCTGTCATTGCCCCTGTGTGGTAGCAGGAAAATCATTAAACTAAATATTTCATGTTGGGTTTGGGTTTTTTTTTTTTTCTCTCCTTGGTTTCTGGGCATTTGACTTGCAAAAGCCACTGCAGTTTGTAGAGTTGAGGATTCATAGCTGAAGCTTGAGCAAAGGGGAACACTGCGGTGTTGAAAGAGCCAAGCACTCTGAAGAGGCAGGTACTGACAATCATCTCACCCCTTCTGTTCAGGCTCTGCCTCAGCTTCCCACTGTAAGATGGGAATAGTTCCACCCTCACATTCCTCCAGGATACTGTGAAGATACTTTGTGAAGCAATGCGTGATGAGCACCACAGAGAAGCTCATCAGGGAATAGCTGTACATTGAAACCAGAAATTCGTGAGTAAATCAGGCCCGAGGCTACACAATGAATAAAGACACCAAAATAGTATCGAGTAACTGCTCATTAACTGAGCATTGCCTATACTGTGCCTTGTGGGAATTCCTGCAACAGCAATCTGGAATAGTAGTGCATACAAATGAGAGAGGCAAATGGAAGATACATAAGCAAATTTAACTCTGACATTTCTTAAATAAGCGCTTAACCTAGCCTTTTTAACGATCTGTTAATGAATTTTTTGCATGGATTCAGATTCTATTTAAATATCCTCAAATGTGTTCATACCCTTGTTACAAGTATTTGCTTAGCTGGTATGGGCAGAACTGTAAAGAAATATAATCACTTTTACAGCCACCTAATTCCTCATGAATAGCTATTTCATAGTTGCTCTTTACAGTGATTTTCCAGACTCTGAAGTAAACTCCTGGAACAAAGTATGCACGTGCTGTCTGAAAAAGACGAAAAGGCCTCAGAGAGGTGGTTTTTTTTTTTTGACATGCCATATATTCTCAGTTTGTTAGGTATTTTTTCATTACAATCTTAGCATCTGAAGTTTTTTCACTTGATCTTTTAAGGGTATGATTAACGAATTCATATATCTATATACACACACATATATATAAAGAAATCAGTTTGCTGATGAGTAGGATAAAAGCTGGCGTGCACTCCAGGGGTAAACCTCTCAAAGAAGACGCAGTACAAGAACCATGGTAGTGAGCAGTCAAACCTTGTGTGAGCCACGCTTGTCAGAGTGAGGCTGTTGCACGGTAAAGAACTTTCAAGTCACTGCTGTTTGAAAGGTTTTTACAAAGTCATGATGCTTCTTTTCTATAGTTTGGCTCATTCCTTTGTTTCACTGAAAAAAAAAAAGTGCATCTCTCCCCTCTCTCTTTGCCCTACACACAATACAGGGCTCAAGTATGGAGCCCAGAGTTCAAAGGCACAACAGGGTATGGTACAGTGAGCAACTATGTAACAGATGAACTTTGTGGAATTGGTGGTCTTTTGAAACACATCCTTACGCCACGCCTAGTGCGCTGTCAGTGAAACACGATTCCAAGCCTAAGCAGGGACCTAAACTCTGTCTGTATACTTCTGCTGTAGTGTACAAGGAAATATTTGGTCTAGACTCCAATAACTGTGAAAAAAACCCAATCCATCCTGAAATTAGAAACTGAGCAGCCAGGAGCAAGGTTTGAATGTGAAGAAGTCCAGCAGTCAGTCACATGAAAGCTGCTGTGTGGTTGTACAAAGAGGAAGGCAAACAGAGGAGGGTATTAGCGGCTCACTGCGGTGCTGGAGGCTGGCTCGGCCCTAGGCCCTAGGCCTGGCAGCCGTCTGGGGTCACAGCACCTGGTCTAGGGAGCAGAAGGCAAACATGTATGTGATAGCACAACTGGTGGTGCGGTGGCGATGAGGAACAGGGGTCTCAGTTACGTGTGAGCCTGCAAAATGGAATTCAAGAAGGGAGCACAGAGCAACTCCAACTGGCACACCCAAAGCTTTACATGACTTTCAGAGCGGTTTTTAGCTAGACACCTGGCCTGTTTAACCAAATCACACATTTGACTTTTGTCACTTCTCCTAAAGTGATGAAAGAAAGCCGTCTGGAACTGAAGTGTGAGGGTGAATCAACCCCAGCAGTACCACAGTGACAGGCAATACCTAACACAAGGCAGACCATGGAAACAGAAGTGCTGGCGCTCTGTTTCTGAGAGTATGTGTATTAATTTAAAATCCCTCTTTGAGGTAATTTCTAGTTGATTTTTTTTTCTGTTTCAGTCGGCTGTTTATTACTTTATCAGTAGGTGGCAGTAATAGACGATCCTGTGCAATTTCTACTTCTAATAGGAACTTGGGAAAGAAAAGTTCATGTTTTAGGGTAAAGCTGCTCCTTTTGTTTGTTCACGAGTGTGAGTGGTGTAAATGTATTTGGCAAACTCAGACATACATTTTCCTCTGACAGACAGAGAAGTTGTTCCCAAACCAGTTCTGGGATTTATGATTGTACTTAATAGTGCTATAAAGCTGAGTTCAATTAGATGCAAATGTACAGTATTTTTTCCAAACAGCATTCCCCCAAAAGATTAAATACACAGGTGCCCGGACATTCTACATAGCACATTCTGGTAATTTTGCCCACTATTTTTTCCACACCTTTCACTATTAAATCAGGCTCATGACTTCAAGTTAGTTTTATGTATGAGAAAACTCTGTTTCTTAGGAACCACTCCTCCCCCAAGTTTTCTTTAGTCTCACTGAAGAAACAAATCCAGATTCTGATGCAGACCCAGAGGAGAGCCATAACCATGGCACTTTCAAGGAGAATTATGCATACAGATTTTTACCTTCATATACAGGAAAAACTGTAGTCAGGTCATCCCAAATTACATCTTCTGTTACTCCTTTGATATCAGAAATCCAACTGGATAAAGACTGCTGCATTAAAGTTCCAGGCTTTAATATGCACCTTTATGGACTACTGTTCTTAAAGTCTCCTCTCCTTCTGCTGGAGCTGATCCTGTTCTAAGTCACTGCAAAAATGCTTTGTTACAATGTCCTTCTGAATCAGTTTGCAACACCTCCTATATTTACATTTGTGCCACTGACAGCAAAATTTGTATTTATTTTAATCTATGGTGTGGCCTGGAATAGCTTAATTTAAACTTACTTCCCCACACCCCCCACTTGACCATGATTTTGTGGAGGTTAGCTTAAAAAAATTGTCTATTAACACCAGCCAAACACCCTGATACTAATTTAACACATGGTGTAGGAAGCAAAGAGGAAGAATTTGGTCTGTAATAGAGGAAGGAAATAGATTTCAGTACTGAAATGATAACATTTTAAATTCAAGGTAAAGCCAGGAGATTATTCTGGGGAATGCAAAACAGCTGGTCCCACAAGTACTACTGATACATCATACTTTACCATTAATTCACCATTGGGAAGTCCCATTTCATCAGGGCAGCAAGCACTACGATATGAAGAAAAACTTGCTAATAATGTCCAGAAATCCTTGAATCCAACTTCTGTTCAAAGGTTCTTGTTCTTTGAGATGACAGCACCAACCTACACTGCTAACAGTCTAGACCTGAAATATAAAGTGGCAGGCTTAATGGCATATGAAATAAAACTGAGGGAGAGAGGAGTTCAGCGTGAGGAGGGTAACAGGCCTGGTCCTGTTCTCAGTGAAGTCAGTGGGAATCAAATCAGACTGGTGGGAATAAAATCTCATTGCTTCAGACTTACAGGAAGCCTTACTGTTAGACAAAGCTACATTTGGGAGGGCTTTTTTCTTTAATTATTACATAATATATATTTATTTTTAGAAAAATGTCCAAGGACATTCAGATATTTTTGTGTAGAGTTTGAGGCAAGATGTTTGAGCATGAAACTCAACTGTCAATAGCAGATTATCTAAAATGCCTCAAAGGTCAAAGCAGTAAAAATGTAATAATGACAAAGATATCTTATGGTTTGGAGGGATTAGAGGAAAAGACATTCTTCTCAATGTTGCTTTGTGGATCAAGCTGGCACAAAAACCCCAACATGATGCCATTCTCTTCAGAGAACCACTATTTTGATGGTGTTCTTGAATAAAGCAATGCATTCTTATGTGACCCAAAGCTGTTACAATTATTTTAAACTGCTGATCTTCATGTATGCACACACACATAGACACACACACATGCCTATTTTCTCCCCCCTTCAAATTAACGATTTGGCAACAGTATGTATTCATTCAAGGAACTGCTATACAAGGCCCGATTCTATCAGAGAAAGCTGTCCCGTAACTCCTTAGTGGAGTTATGTTTATACAGTTTAATCCCTTCAGATACATTATAGACATCTGCTAAAATTAATATGCAATTTACAGTACTCCGTGGCTTTTTTTTTTAAAAACTAGAATCATGAAGTCATCTTAATACTTTTTTACTTGATTAAGTTATGAACTAATGAAACAAAATTATGGAAGCCAGCTATTAAGAACATGAGATCCTACACCTTCACTACTTCAGGAAAAATTTTAGAGGAAAAACCATAAGTCCAAAACAATCACATTCACCTCTTCTGAAAAATAAATCCTGGATTTTTGTAAATGTAATGCTCAGAACTCCTGTGAAACATTTCCATCTCAGGACCTCAGATGCTAATGCTAATTGGAAACAGAAAGCAAGCTGTTCGCAATACTGTAATAAGCTGTGGCAATTTTGTTATTTTAGATGGGAATGTTAATGATTAGCCACAAATGCAAGTTGCTACAAAGCCTTTGTGAATAAAGCTGTATGCCCTATATTCCCCTCCCTTGCTGTTCCAGTTAAAACCATACATGCGGAAGGACAAATGAAAATGTTGCCATGGTGATCAGAGCAGTTACCAAGTCGTGTACAGTGTAGGAAGGATTCCCTAAAGAACCTTATTAAGCATTTTGTTGCTCCTTTTTAACAAATATTTTCAGAAAGCCAATTTTATTTCACTGTCAGTAAAATAGCTACCTCAGCTAGCTAAAGCCTATTTCTCTACTCCCAAAATAAAGCCAAACGCACCACACACTAGGAAATAATTCTCCTTAAGAGTTAGGAATGGGAATGTTAAGCTAAAAATTTCAAAACAGGAACCAAGGACAAACCTAGCCAAGACCAGACCTGGTCAAGACATCTGAATGTTTTTCAGAATAGGTACTGCAAAGCAGCTCTATGCTTACTAGACTATGTAAGTCTTCAGCTCCCAAATTGAAAACCAAGCCTTTAAGTGACAGACATCCCAAAAGCCCACTGGTTAGCAGGAATATTTTTTCACAATAATATTACAGGAATTAAATTACCATGGAGGTTCCATGTCAGGCAGATGTGGTGAAGCCACTCATCGCATATTACTAGGCTGGAAGCGGAAGGTAGTTGGGTGCAGCACCTTGTCCACGGTGACTGGCAAAGAAAACAAAGCTTGTACAATGCAGACAGCTTGTATTTCCACTGCACAACAGGGTACAACAAACACTGATGGAAACTGCTAAAAATCAGCTGGAGAAGCTGGAGCAGGTATGTGCACTTTGGGCTAAATGCAAACAGCTCCGTTCACCCAACTGCCCTTTTTTAGCATCTCAATTCCTCATTTAATAGTATCCCAAGGCACCCAGTTCCCCAGCTAGCCCTTGCCTTGCAGGTAATTTAAGATGCTCCAGGAATACACGTTTGTGCAGAGGAAGAACTGGTGGCTGTTCAGAACCTTGAGTCATTCAAGCCAGCGCAGTTCTCCAACCAAATCATGTCCCACCTAACATGTGGGACTGACCTCACAGCCATTTCCAAGCCCTGACATTTCCAGTATACTGACACACTGCACGTATGAAGTACTACAGGGAGGTAGCCCCATACTAATGAAGAAAATTAACTCTTATCTGAGGTGAAACCAGGACAGGAGGGAACTCTCTTAATCTATCAGAGAGGAGCTTTCACTGTTTCTTTTTGAAGGCGAAGAACTAAAAAAAAAAACCTTAAAAAGTCAATAATGTAACAGTTGTTTCCATCAGATGCCATGATTGATCTTCATTTTACTGAACAAAGATGACAGATCAGTCATATTCCATACCTCATTCTTTTCCTCTTGCTGCACTTTATTTAAATAAACAAAACCAAAAACAACCTCCCAGAAACTCTATAAATTACTTGCTGATAATTTATTTCATGACTCATCTGCGGCTTCCAAAATATACAAACTTAATGGCTGACAATGGCACAGTGATCTTGCTGCATATTCTAGAACATTCATTTACTGTTACGCTCCATCCCCATAAAGTCTCACAATCATGGGCAAAACCATGTAGAGAGCTGCCTAGAAAATGTAATCCTGTGCACTGATCAACGCCAATTTACACCCTCCCCTAAGACCCTCAGGAACAGCCACTACATTATATTCAGTTTACTTTCTACAATAATCAAAATCATTATCATTCAAAATAAGATAGAAGCAGCACGTTTTTCTATAGCTTTATTGATACAGTAGTCCTGGTTTGTAACTATACATCTTCATTTTGCTTGTAGCTACAGTGTTGCTTTACTAAAATTGTTTTTGTAGTCAAGCTTATTACAGTCTTCACAAAACATTTATAAACACCACTTACTTCTTCCAAACATGGCAAATCACAGGCATTTTTCTCCTAAATAGTGCTACTTAAGGAAAGGTCACACTACTCTCTTTAGATATAAATTTGTAAAGGCAAATGAATTAAATTCACCTTCTAAAGAAAATAATGTTAAAAATAGCTTCAGAATCGGTATGACTCGTGTAGGTCTCAAGAAAAATCTATGACTGGCAAAGGTATCTACAATTTGATACTGTACTCAATATTGTCATTGAGGCCAAAAAACCCCAACTTTAGGAAGAACTGAAATTAAACTTGTACAATGGTCTGAAAGATAAGGATTACTGTGACTGTTTTCAGATTTTTTACCAGAAAATACACTACCTCCTAAAAATATTGTGGTTATAGGCTAAGTATCGATAGCTAAAGAAAAAAAAAAAAAAAGCTAAAACTAAAAGCATGCAACACTGATACCAAATGGTAACAGAAGACATTTTTAATTGAAAACTAGCTCAAAGGATAGTACAAAAGAGTTTCTTCTCCCTAAAGGGATTTTCAGATGCAGGCACTGGAATAATAAGGGGATCTTCTCCGATATGAGCATCACAATATGCCAATAAATCTGCTGCAGCCTTGGATACCTGGTAGAAGAGAAGAGAGAACTACCGTAAACTTAGTTCTGAAGCAACCAGCACACAGAAAAATTCTTTATGTAACACATGATAATGGAGGCTATCATAAAATAGGAGCAGATTGGTTTATCCTTTAAATTACTAGAGACATAATTCTGACTTTGCTCTTACTAGGCCTAGTAATCTTTATATATATTTTACTTAACATAGTGACAATCAATTTATATGAGCCATGTTCAGCTGTTCCTCTCCATCAGAAGGAAGGTCAGGAGCATATGCTCATTAAAACATATCTATGCTAATGGCCCACAAGCAATAGCGACTCTCCTAGAAGTGTGTATTTGTGTAGCGGTTGCCTGCCTCAGTGCTTATTCCCAGTCACAGAGCAGCAAGGTTGTAAGGTTCTCCACAAACACTCTCTCTGCCCTTTGCTCCTCTGGATGCAAAACAAACATTGCTTTAGGCACGTGACTGTGGGATTAAAAGGAAATAATAAGAAAATCAGGAGCAAAACCTGATCATAGCTCTCATTTAAGCTAAATATAGCTCTTTTCAAAGAAGCCAGACTAGTATCTTCTGCTTAGTAAGTTATAAGCAGCACTGTATTGATACCATTAAAAAAACATTAAAGGTAACACTCAGGTTTATCTTAATATTTTTATGAATCTAAAATGAACAATTCTAAAGTCTCCACATCCAGAATATTGGTTTAAGCTTAAGGAAAAGTCCTGCAGAAATGTAACAGTGTGTTGGCATACTAGATTTTTTGTATGAAATGAAGAATGAAGCATTAAACTGTTTCAGCTGTAGCTGAAACCAGCTTTGTGCCGCAGGACTACTGGTGTCATTAGGCTGCTGCGACTCATTTCCTCAAGAGTTTAGAATGTATATGCAAAATATTTTTTGCTTTGCTCAGTTAACAAAGATATTTACAGCTATCTGTATCTCTTCACTCTGTTTAATTATTAATTATTGTGTTTTCAATACCATAGAGTTGAGAAAACAAGATAGGAAGCCTTTATAAAAAAGCCTTTTCTCTGAGCACCATGACAGCTTCTCCCGAGTCAGGCACTAAGGTCAGCACGTTTGTACAGCTACAGTGAAGAGGAAAAACAAATCTGATTTCTGGTATTTTCCTAGCAGGTGTGTCATCACTGTTAGCTTTAGCTTCTCCACACCCTGCTTGCTTTGGCTTGAGTCCAGCCTGTAGTAGGCTTCAGATTAGACCTATAAAGTCAATGGGAGTTGGATCAGGTTTCAGATTAAATTTAAATTAAATTCTGGAAGAAAATAACCAACTTTTGTTTGTTTTAAATGTCCACCAAAATATGCCTTTGTAGAATGCTTAAGCCATTAAGTACCTATGGCTAGCATCCCAGTATAGACTATCCTCCTAGCAGAGGAAGTTTACCTTACTTGACATGAGTTTGCCTTTGAATTGGCCTGCAAGACAGAAGGGTGGGCAGGGATGCTACATGTGAAACTGCAGGGCCGACACAAAGCAGAAGATTAAGCAACTCAGCAGAGATATTCAGAAGAACTAGTCTTTCTCAAAAGAGAAGCAGGCCAAACAAGCGTGTGGAAAATGACTGACTTAAGTACAAAGAAAGGACTGTACTTATTTTCAACCATACTTCAGTTAGCTACTCGCTAAGCAATGACAAAAGACTGACGCTTAGAGTGTGAGTAGACATGTAAAACACATTTAGGAATTTTATCATATTCCAAATTTTCATTTAAATTTACGTGTGATTTTTTAAAAAGCAGATTGTTTCTGTGATTCAGAGAGGCATAATGTAGGCAGACTATGAAATTCCTATCAAACCCAAGAAAGATCAAAGACAGCAAACATTCTTTCCTTTGCTAATGACCTTTGCTGAATCTCAGCAAAGGTATAAACTAGCATAGAATGCATCCACTGAGGAGGAGGGCAGCATGTTGCCAGTAATGTTAGGAGGATGTACCACCACAACATTTTGTCATTACTTGAAAATAATTCTTCAATGACCAGTAGACTCCTAATTAAATGTAGACATTTTCATGTTTCTGTTGTCCTCCAAGTTCAGCTGCATGTCTCAACTTAATGCAGCTCTATGCTTCAATTAATTTATTAGCTGGTCCTGAACTCTTGCATTCAAACAGAGCAAGTCAAACTCAGAGCCACAGGTGACCACAAAAGGCTCAATGACACTTTCAGTGCTATGTCATACACGTTACTACCACAAAACTCAGTGGAGAGTTAATCTTACTCTCTGGGTCCCAGAGACAGGGTTTGTTAAAGATGCTCAGCACATTTTGTCTTCAGTTAACCTAACAAATAAGTTATTTTATTCATGAAACCAATCGTCTTTTTCAGAAGACTGACCCTACAGGAGCAGAGAACCAATGCTGGACTTCACCAGACCGACCCTCCCCTTAACTATCTTGCTTGTTCCATGAATGGATAAGCAACATCAGGCTGAGTACACAGCTTTTTGTTTGGTGGAAGAGAAGTGCAGTTTCAATCATTGTTTTTAGGAGGGATAAACCCAGTAATATAATTTGCTAACTGTTTCCCTACATATTATTTCGCTTTGACATTACATAACAATGAAAAATATTGTCACTAGCAAAAGCATACATTAAATTTTTGTATCTAGCTTGTCCTCCAATGCTGGTAGTAATGCCATGAAGCAGAGCAAGCACTTTCTTTAACAACACAGTGTTTAAATGACAAATTAATTTGCTTTTAGACAAACCATAGTGCAATTTAGTAGAAAATAAACCTGCAACAAGGAACTGAAGAACACCATTGCATTTCAGCACACTGTCACATCCTTAAAAAAAATAGAAGGTTTGGGGAGAAGAAATCCTCCTATTGGGATTACAGTAGTTATAAAAGTGAATTGCAGCCATTTCTTCACTAAAAGTGGGGTAGCTCAAGCTCGCACAGTGGAATCGTGACCACTCACTACGAGGAGTTGACTTAGGTGATCGCACTCCAGGAGCAATGGAAACATCAGTTTCTGTGGCTGTGAGCAGTGTTGGCAAGGTCAGAACTGCGGCCAAAAAAAAGAGCAAAACACAATATTGCCTCCAGCAAGTTTGCTGCTCAGTGTTATTATTCAAAACAACAGAGGTGGAAGACCTCTGCATCGAGCATCGCATTAAGGCTACAGCGGAGATGGCTGTTTTTAGTGTATGTCAGCACCAGAGGTTTCCTAATGGCCACTACTGAGGCTTGCTACTGTACAAAATAATGTGCTGATCATCCTGTTTGTGCTGCAGAGGGAGTTTAATGAAGGCCACTATCACAGCTTTTACTCACCTTTACGTTTATTTTTAGCTAAATGCTGCTGGACAGTTCCAGAATAGCTTCTATTAGGAATTTAAATAAATGCATGTGATTTGAATAGTCAAGCCAACACATTTATCATTTCAGCTCTCCTACAAAATACAGCTTGGTCTGCAGATTCTAAGTCATTTATATATATTGCCAAAGTGGCTAAAGAAAAAAAATTGGGCTCTACTTTGATTGATGAATTCTAAGAGAAATTTAACGTTACATTTTTATAGATCTTATAAAGTATATCAATAGAGGGGATGGAGTATGTAGCTATCATGCTGATCCCACATTTTATACAATTTTTATTCCATGTAGCAAAAAATACATCTGGTTGTCAAATTACCAAAAGGGAAAAAAAAACCCAGCAAAACACTCAAGCCTGATGCTTTAAAGAATTAAGTCTCAGGAGGACTGTGGAATTTTACCATTTTATTTCAGAATAACAGAGGTGATAAAAACAGCCAAAGTTAGAATATAATCCTGTTAGCTGCACTAATAATTATAAGCTTCAATGACAGGGCAAAATGCTGCAATTACTATGTCATCTGTCTTGTCATGGATTGTGACTAATTACCATCCTTGCTACAACACCCACTCTGCTTATCCTTTGCATCTAAAACAAAGGGATTCACACGCATTTATTGGCCATCCCACTGCTTATCTCCCAACACTATTCAGAGCCAGATAGGAATATTTGCTACCTTTTTAAGAAAAAAGAAAATGGAATAATAATTGATACACCATGATTCTTAAATGCCAGAGTGCTCCTCCTTGCATTTCTATTTGCAAAGAGAAGACTAAATAGTGCTTTATTCTGGGGACAACTGTGCTAAAGCAGCAATACTATCTTTGCTGTCTCAACTTCACTGCTAGCACCTTTTAAAGACACATTATTCTACTAGTCCTGAAGCCACTGTTTGTCTGAATTTGTTTGATGCTTCCTAGCTTGGCATCTGCACCTCCTGTTTTCTACTTACTTCTTCATTATGGTTCTAGCCATTCCTTCTGTGGGGAATAAGGCAGAACTATTTACAATCCTACAGTTTACATTAATCCACCTGAGTAACACTCATCCAACTATCGAACAACACAGCACTAACTTCATCCTCTCCTTTTAAGCTGGCCTGTTTCTTTCACACCTCAACAGTGAGTTGTCCTGGTGGAACCTCAGATTGCTGCACTGCTTCCCATCCTGACTGGCTCTAGGACTTGATTTTTAAATTGGTTGAAAAATCCAGAACACAGCAGGGAATGGGCATCTATCAACATACTTCTAACTACATTTTAATTCAGCAGACCCAGTTCTTGCTGGTTACAGAAGCATCGTGCATGGAAAACAAAGTGCCTCTGTAGCAGAAAAATGAGCTGGAACTTCTGATTTCCCTAGTCAACAATACAGGCACCTTTCTAATGTTAACAATGTGACCTTGTCTATTGTACAAATAACCATTTGGCTATAGCTACTTGCAAAACACTGTTTAATTACATTATCTGGTAAGCACTGATCTTTTGTTCAATGCCTAACTAATTTAAGCAGATGCAAAACAGCAGAAAAAAGGAAGTTAATTTCTCTGCCTTTACAGTTATAATATGACAACTCAATCTCCTGCTGAAACTACTGGGAAGTTTCTTGGTCGAGTTTGGGTATACTGAAACACACACCTAACTGTTTCAAGATTGAGGGAATAAAAGACCAACCAAACTCTTCTCACAATCCCTCATATACATGTTCAAAGAAATTAAAGAAATCAAGACAAACAATCATTTTGCAAATTTTATTTGGTTTGTGTTAGTACAGGAACTCCCCAGGATACTGAAACCCATCAGATTTTATTTGGTGCCTTTCTGGTCTCGAGTAATTTTCAAAGGTGAAATAATTGCACTTTCAAGCTCTCTGGTTTTCAGGCTTGCCACACTTGCATTCTTTTTAAGGGAAGAACTGTGATCTTTTTAATTAAACTAAGTGTAAAAATAACCTTTCCTATTTTCATGTAAGATAGACTATTCATGTGAATCGCACTAATATTTCTGAATTATAAATGCTATATTTCTAATTAGTGAGTTTAAGATCTGATGCTATTTAAAAACTGTAATTATATACTATTGCCCCCCTCCCCCACTGACTAAGTGCAGAATTTCAGCACACAGGATGGATGGACAAACAGATTGAGTTAAGACTACATGAAAAATGTAATGTACATTTCTTAACTGCCTTACTGAGTTTGTAACCTCAGGAATTGTGTGTAACAATTCAGTTACAGTTGTTCGTAGAAAATCTGATTATTTAAATGTATTCCTTTTTGTAGTCCTTCCATCTCTCAAATCTTCTTCCCTGTTGAGGCTGGATTTTTCATCCCAACAATTATTCCCTGTTTTCAGAGGCAGGCAGAGACAGAGAGAAAGCAAAAGAGCTGAGCATTGCTTTCTTAAAACTTTCTATGACATTATTGTTTTTTAGGGGTTTGATTTATTCACAAAAATTTAGCCTAGTGGAAGACAAAATGACAGGGAAGAACAATCCATGGGCTTTTCTGGTTAAAAATGTGGAGAACCTCTGTTTAATAGTGCCTTTAGTTAAAATATTTAATCCTCATACATCTAGAGGCGTGATAAAACCAAACTTCATGTACAACAGGCTGTCAAGAGTAAAGAATCATAATTGAACATTGCAATCACACATAATTTTTCTGCAATGACATCTGTGCTAAAACAAAACAAAGCAAAGCAATTCAGCTTGTCTCATCATTATTCAAAAGTAGTGCAGTATTTTAGACTTACTCTAGTTCTCGGAGGAGAGAACAGAGAAACCTGAGCTGCACTTATATTCAGCTACAGGTGACAAAGAAGAGCACCTGTGTACCTGCCAGCTGATTTTAAATATTTTACAAAATGCCACTTTTGATGGATGTAAAAGACACTCATACGGAAGCAGACTAGAAGCAAGCCTTTGGAAATCACCTCATGAGTTAGCATGTAACTAATTCTCAGTACTGAATATTGGTTTATAGCCTGAAACAGACTTTTTATTTCAATCCAACACAGAATTTTTATTTCAACTGATTGAGTCTTTCTGCAATATTGAAGTGAGGCTGTACCACAAACTAGAGAATGAATTCAAATTACCAACAATAGGTCTAAGTTTACCTTCATCCTATCCATGTATGCTTCCATTTTTAATTGTTCCACAGCTTTCCTGGCTTGAGATATATTGGTTGTACTGTTTGACACTAATTCCTTCATTTTGGTTTTCCTAGAAGAGACAAAGTTGAGACAGTTTAAAAGTAAGGTACCTAATACAGCAAACACCATGAGGTCAGTTACCCGAAATCTAACCAACTCCCGCTCAGCACACTGACACTGCCAGGCTGTACAGCACAAGTACAAACCAGACACCGTTTATTTCTCTTCTCTGGTTCAGTACATGCACCTTACTGCATTACATATCTGTGTCCTTTGCTGCCAGTACTCAATCTGAACTCTGCAAACTACATTCAAATATAGGGCATTTCAGGGGAGAAATGGTGTCCCTGGTTCAGAATGCCAAGGAAGAAGAGGTCTTCACAAACAGACCTTGCAGCCATTACACAGTTACACCTCCTAACATGAAATAACTTCAGAAATGCACACAGTGGAAATGAATGCCACAAATTTTAAGACAGAGAACAAATCAAAATTCTGACTATAGATTTAAGGGGTTTAAAAATGAAGTAAGAGATTAAGAAGAAATAACGCAATGCTTTCCAACTTTCTGCTTACACATTCCCTAGTGAAGTCTGAAGATATAGTTTTGACTATAGTTATAGATATAGTTATGATTATAGTTTTATGACTAAAAACTATTACAGTGTCCTATACAGTATAGGAATGCTTTTTTTAAAGGATTTGCTGCTCTTGGGAAGGGACGTCTAATTAAGGTGTCTATTTTGTTTTCTTGCACTGCTGCTCCCTGAGGGTTTGAGGGTGGGTCAGCTCATTCTCATGGAGTCCTCAGCATTGTTACTAGATGACTACATTTAAACCTCGAATAAGCTTACAACATAGCTGCCCTAAGTGGTCTGCATGTTAGGAGACCTCCTGCTGACACCATTTTGCAGCACTGGGCAAAAGTAAGTAACAATTACCATTTTGAAGTAATTGGAAGTTGATCTAAACTCACATGGGAAAAGAGAAGATAGAATACAGGTAACCTAGACAGGTTCTGGACTAGTTAAAACTACCTTGTGAGACTAGGTGTTGAGGTTTTGACCAGCCAAAACAATCACTTATGGTCATGTATATATGGTATGCCACAGAGTCCACCTGAAGCAAGGTAAGTCTAGCACTGAGTGGTAGAAACCAATAGGCAATGCAAAGGGCACAGGGTATGAGACGCAGGTGGGACACAAGAGAAACACACAAAAGGAGGTATTTTGTGTTACTGCCAAAAGAGTTTTAGGTTCAGGTCTTTCAAAATTAACATTTCCAGCTTCTTTCTGGACAAATGAATACCTAGAACTACAAATACTTCCCCTCTCAAACCTCAGTAGCTCACTTGACCCAATTCTTGGGGTATAAAATGCAAACAGGAAGTTAAGTGGGACACAAGAAATGTTCTTTAAAAAAAAGTAAGTATATACAATGTCTTAAGCATGTTAGAGTCAGAGGTACACAGCCCAGAGCACAGAAAGAATGGAGGAACAACTTTTCAAGTGCTCTGATTTCTTCTCCTTTCTAACATCAGTATCCTGTGCTGTAAGAGGAGACAGTGGAATAGAAACACAATAGCGAACATGCCCAATGCTAATTTGAAGAAGCAATACAATCTTTTTCATCACTTGTAGAAGTCTAGGCAGGGGAAATGGACCTTAAAATTTATTAATTGTGCCAAATAAAACAAGCACTTTAACAAACGCCAAGACAAAGAACAGGTTTTCTGTATATGTGTGTGTCATTTGAATGGAACACAGTAGCTTCCCCCTAGCATGTGCTCCAACAAACTAAAATCATGTCAGAACACAGTAGCTTGCTTTCTTTTTTGCTTTTTTTTTCCTCTTGGTTTTTGTTTAC
The DNA here is from genome assembly GCA_013400835.1 of Zapornia atra. Taxonomy (NCBI): domain Eukaryota; kingdom Metazoa; phylum Chordata; class Aves; order Gruiformes; family Rallidae; genus Zapornia; species Zapornia atra. The sequence goes on along the minus strand of VZTU01002564.1, from coordinate 88,643 downwards.
AATCTTTTATCTCATATTCCTCACAAGGCACAGGATTAAGTACACGTGGAGGAACTGGCTTTGCATAAAACGCTGTGTGCGGTACAAAAGCCCACAACCAGCAGCCTCCAAACAATTTTTAGACACGTTTTGACTTGCAGTGGAGAAGCAGAAAGGACAGACATTCACAAGAGCAGGAGGTTCTGAATTACAGCTCATCTCCAAACTTTTTGTTTGACTCAACCCCCTAGCTTTTAAGTTTTGAACTGTCCATAAGGATAAGAATAAACACATTTATCTTTCTTTACAAAATGATACCCCCACAAGCACTAATCATTTAAATTTTGTTATCATCTCCACAGTCAGACTACTAATGGCCACAGAGCCAAAGAAGTCCAAGCTAAATGAAGTCACAGAGACATTTCTACATTTGCTCAAATGCAGAGGCAATTAGAAATTTAATTTTGAATAATACATTTAAAGTGAATTAAGCAACTGAACCTCCATGAACAGTCCAGAGAATTCCAGATCTCCCAAGCTTTTCTGGCAATTCATTCAATCAAACCATAAAAGTTATAAACGTTAAAGCTAGACAATTTGATCCATCATTGGCTGTATCAAAGTTGGTGAGAACACTGTTTCTAGTACTCCCTGCTAGATTTTATGCATCTACTGAGTAAGAGTCTGAGCTAAGACCATAATGGAATTTTGAAAAGACTATTAGGCAAAAAAATGCTTTACAAAATTCAAACTATGTTTCCAAAACAGTGTCACAAACCTAGTATGTCCTTACCTCTATTCTGAAACAATATATGGGGAGCAATTTGAAAATGAAAATATCTAACTTCTCTGGAACTATTTCACAATCAAAATATGAGGTTTGATAAAAAGAAGTTTAAGAAAAGGAAAGTCTAGCACTAGGTGTTTCAGCCACTGAAGAAAAATTCCACTTACCCCAAGTATAAGGTTTGTTTATACTCTGAAGGACACTTGTTCTCTTCCAAATCCTGTTCCTACCCTGGCTTTTACATGCACTTAAAGATTTAACTACCATATTTAAGGAATTGCTTAGCACCCATTTAACTGTTTAATCTCTTATTTTCATATAGACAGTTTGGGTTTCAGAACTTTTATAAGGTGGATTTCTCATGTTTTACATTTCACTTACCAAACTATGCGTACCCCTGCCTTCTGTCACTTTCTGCAAATACAGTATGTTACTTACTTTCAAACCAGGCTGCAATGAACTGGTTCTCTTTGCCGACAGCACCTGGGATTTACTTTGGCTCTCCTTAGGACCTGTGATATTCTTTAATAACTTTAAGCTTAACATTCTTTGAAGAAATAATGTTGTTACTTAGAAATAAAGCTCTGAAGAGAAAATAAATGTTAATAACAGGAGTCTATTGCACACCCTGTCCCTGAATAACCATTTCCTGGAAGGCAAGGAAGCCTCCTCCTTCAAACACCCTCTCCTGGGATCTCTCTCAGGGCTTCCTTTCAGGCTACAACCTGACAAATAACTGCAACCCTCTCCCAAGACAGCTCCTTTTAAACATTCAAGCATTCTTGAGGCCTTTAGACCCCCTGGATGGCATGGTAAGTTTTGTCTTGTATCTAGGGGGCAGCCTACAGGATCATAGAATAGTTTAGGTTGGTCATCTAGTCCAATACTCCCACACTGAACAGGGACACCTTCAACTCAATTAGGTTGCTCCGTGCCCCATCCAAACTGACCTTGAATGTTTCCAGGGATGGGGCATCTACCAATTCTCTGGGGAACCCGACCCAGTCCCTCACCACCCACATGATAAATTTCTTCCTTGTATCTAGTTTAAATGTCCCCTCTCTCAGCTTAAGGCCACTACCTTTTGACCTGTCACTCCCTGCCCTTGTAAACAGCCCCTCTCCAGCTTTTCTGTAGGCCCTTCAGGTACTGGAAGGCTGTTTTAAGTTCTCTGTGGAGCCTTCTCTTTTTCAGACTGAAGAAGCCCAACTCCCTCATCCTGTCTTCTTAGGAAAGGCGCTCCAGCCCTCTGATCATCTTCATGTCCCTCCCCTGGACTCGCTCCAACAGCTCCATATCTGTGTTGTGCTGGGGCCGCCAGAGCCGGACACAGCACTCCAGGCAGGGTCTCATCAGAGCGGAGTAGAGGGGCAGAATCCCCTCCCTCAACCTGCTGGACACACTTCTTTGGATGCTCAAAAGGAATTAATTCCTTCCTGTCTTTTAAATTACCTAAAAAGCCTTGAACCAGAAATTACTTAGCTGTGTTCGCTAATGTTCACTCCTGGTTGTTTTTCCAGCAGGCCCCTATTAAGTTAAGAGTGATACACATGTACACAGGTCCTGATAATCACCCTAGTTACAGTAACTATGTTAGTGACCAGACTACGTGCACTCTACATGTTACTGATGTGTGCCAGCAGACCCAGGCTATATAGGAGCTCATTTATCCAGCGTGGTTTTCTGCAGCACACTGCCCTCATTAATCTGGTCTCTGTGAGTCTTTCAGGGGAATGGGGATCACGTTAACAAAGAATAGTGACAGCAGCTACACGGCCTCTTTCAACCAAGTATTTTCTGCTGACTAGCACATGACCCTAGCCAGCCATTTCCTAAAGGATTGCTCCTGAAAGCTCAGTAGCAACAGCCTCCCAGCTGGGTGAATTTTCAGGGGTTTTGGGTTTTTTTAACCTCATATGAACTTCATCCTTTATCTGAGTGCAGTTAACTCATTTGTGCCAAAAATCTTAATCTCCAGGACTCATAAGGCTCATAAAAATGCTCGTGAAGAGCAACTTTTCTTTATTTGTTTTTAGAATAGATTAGATTGTACCCAACAGCACTTCAAAGGCCAACTTATCTTATGATAACCCAGGAAGTTGCACAAATATTTGCAGGTACAGCTTGACCTTGCATAGGGGTAAGGAGTGCAACCTACATTTACTTGTTCATAGAACACCGAAAAAGGTCTGAAAATTTGAGTAACATCAAAGCCAAATATAACAGAGAAGCTCTTTAACATGGATTTCTATAAGCAACAGAGATGAAAAACCGCACTGCAAATTTTCCCTCTGCACTTCTAAGTGCAACCTTAAAACGCCATACCAAAAGAGTGACCTGTAGAATTTGATCTTAAAAGCCCCAAACCCAGTTGTTGCCTTCTGTTTTCTTTCAGCAATCTAAAGTAATAGATCTGAAATTACTAGAGAACCTGGAGTTCACGACTCTGAAGAACGCCTTCCACATAAGCTCTGTATTTCTTGGACCATGCAACACAACAGAAAAGTTAACCCAATCATGCAATTAAGTCCCAATGACATTAGGGGGAAAGCAACCCTGAATTATGATCTGCAAATCCCATTTTAAATTGTGGAAAGATCCCTGTATTTCTTTACCCACTTGCAAACACACCAGGAATATAAACAGCAACGTTTACAGCCTCACCAATGTTTGATGGCAGACTAGCATAGCAAAGGAGTTTTAGGGGAAGGAAAAAGGAAAACAAAACCCCTCCTAACCCAGAGGAGTTTTCCAGTTGCTATTTAGGTAAGAAAAACTTCAGAAATATCCCTGTACTAAGAACTGTATCTATCTGTGCTAGCATCACTGTCCACTCTCCTTCATCTGCATGGTTCAGAGGGGATAGGAACAACTGTCCCGCTACTTCAGTGCTTACACCAAGATTTACTGCACCTCATGTAGCTCTGTAAGAGAGGAAGGGTAAGGAATCCTTTTGCTTTCTCTATCCCATAGCTGCCTGAAGAAACAATAGAAAATTACTACAATTTTATACTCCATCCACAAAGGAGAAGTTTAGTAGTATGAGAAGAAATATTTCAAGGCAAGATTCACAATAAGGTCAGAATATAATTTTCATTCTATAAATATGATTTCAAAAGTAACTGCTGCTCACATAATTGCAAAACAGCCAAACTTCAACAGCTCAGTTTCCATCTAACACAGGCACTACACCCACTCCAGCTGTCGAGTTCCAAAAATTCTTGCCACCATTCCCAAATCTTTTGCCCCAAAACATCACCTCACTTCTCAACACTTAAAAATCTGAGGAACTGGCTGAACGACGTTTCCCAAGGACAATGTTTTTATGCAATGTTTATCGCCAGCACACCAGTTACATGCACGTACCATACAGCAAACTCCATCAGAGATCCAGAAAGCACGAGACAGAAAGATGAGACCTACCTACTTTTTTGCCTCTTCGGCTAACTTTAAAAGATAGTTGTGACTTTCTAAAGAAATACACGGGGAAGTTTGATTATTCTACTTAAATCTCGTTTAAAATTTATTCGTACTGAGTTGCAGCATATAAAGTAGAGAAAACACCTCTGAGAAGCTTGGCGCTTTGTTACCTGCGGGACAGGAACGTTTTTCAAGTTGTTATTCAGAGTTTTCTGCCTGGCCGCGCTACTTCAATCGTTTCGCACTTGACAGCGCCGCACATCAATAACGGCCGCCAGCAGCGGCTGAGCGGCAAGATTTATTCCTCCATCAGCCCGAACCAGCCAGCGGGAAAAGCGGCCGCTTCCGCGCGTCTCCACACCGCCCGCTGAAAGGAGAGGAGCAGGCGGCTGGGCAGAGACCCCAGCAACCCGCCCGCGGGGAGGGGTACCGGGGGCCAAGGCAGGTTCGTCAGGGAAGGACCAGTTCCCCTCCAACGCAGACGACAGCGGCACAACCCAAAGCCCGAAGCTGACTTTTGCGTACAGTCGGGTAACTCCGTCCACAACGCGCGGCCGCCGCCGGCTGAGCGCGGCGTTGTTTACCCATAGCCGCCGGCACCAACCGGGCTGCCGGGCGGAGCAACGCGACCGGCGGCGGAGCGGGGGTCGCGCCCCGGCCGAGCGGAGGCAGCCGCGGGTTCACCCAGGAGACCGGAGCCATCTCAGCGACGGAGAAACCCCCGCGTGGAAGCGCCGCTACCAGCCCGCC
>VZTU01002564.1:51082-83648 GCA_013400835.1 Zapornia atra | reverse complement strand
AGTTCAACGTCCCCTACCCCGCCTCGCCCCACCCGGCACCTTCTCCCACATCCCCGCGTAGCGGCGGGGACTCGCCCGGAGCCCCCCGGACACTCACCGTGCGCGGGCGGCGGCAGGCAGGGAGAGAGGCTGCTGGCAGCCCGGCTCGGTGCCCGGAGGCTGCACATGGCGCGGCCGACGCTGACGGGCGGACAACGGCTGCCGCCGCCCTCGNAGAGGCCGAGGCGGGAAGCCGGCTCTGGCCGCCAGTGGAACTTGAGGCGCAGGCACGGCTCCGCGCCGTCCTGTCCGCTCCCGTGCCCTCCCGCCCGCGAGCTTTACCTTCCTCCGTGCCGGGCAGAGGCACCTGTCAGGAGGGTGCCGGTGAGCGCTCGCCTCCTATTTCCCGCTGCAGCCACCTACTTCCCCGATTCCAGCAGGCACCAGGGATCAGGCGCTCAGGTATTTCCAACACAGCGAACGGGCAGGGCGTGCACGGCACAGGGGTTTTGGGTGAGAGCCCAGCCTCTGTGTCCCTTTCTCACACTGAACAAACGAACCATGAAGTAAAAAAAAACCCACCAAAACCCCCATCAAACAAACAAATCCCAAAACCCCAAGCCCCCCACACTGTGAAAAACTGCCAGTGTGAGAAAGGGGTCGCTAAGACTCGTCAAGGCTAGTATGGCAGAATGGAACGATTCAGCTTGATGGATTAAAATTGTTTTTACGTACTTCTCCATTACAAATTTCAGAGTCAACCGTAACAGTTAAAGTGCCAATTAATGTTTTTAACTGAAAAATTAGACTGCCCAATAATTAATATGTTGGTAGGAGTACCATCACCACGATCTACTGTTCCCCAGTAAGGCAGTGGTTCCAGCTAGAAAAATGTACATTTGTCACCCTTTTCTCTTATCCTACTATTGACACTTTTCCCCTCTTAATAGCGCAGAGCATTTCCAAGTAACGTTTATTTTCTATAGGCAAGAGAGCAGGGCAGAGCCCCATTTTAAAAGACACTTTGGAGCAGGGACAGCCTCTTCAGAGTCAGTGTTTTTTTGGGTAGTCCTTGGGAGATGGAAATGCAGCAGGTAAACGTTGCTGCATATAAATAACAAAGTTCGTAAGTTTACCTAAACTAGTGTTCCTGAAACTGATGGGAAACAACTGACCCATGCTGCTGCTGTTTCATTGTCATTTAATTGCATTATTGTTCTACAAAAGGCTCTATTTACTAGACAAAGGATTTACGTGCTATTAGACAAAGAGCACTTGCTAAGTGCTTCAAATAATCAGGCCATTATCAATGACTCACGCAGTATTTTTACCCCTGGATTCTAACAATTTTATTCTTTAAGCCAAAATATAGGGCAAAACGGCTGCTTTAAAATTTATTTTTGTAGTATACTCCATACGTAAGTTTGCTTTTTAATCACCACAACTAGGAGGCTCCTGCCAGAGTTGACTTGAATGCAATACCTGTAACAGCTATCATGAGTATCTATTGCTTGTATCTATGTGAACTAGCTCCTGACAAGGCTTATGTGGGCCTTACTCAATTGTGTTACAGAATCTGGATTGTTTTTACTCACCTTTCTGGTGATAGCATAAGAATCTAATCAGAGCAGTCACATACAGTTCTTAATCCTTTCAAAAGGGACCTGCCCAAATTGTGAAATACACAGTGCAGCCTATTACAGAACTCCAGCTGCAAACTCGAGTGGCTTTATGACCCCACTCCAGCGCAGTAAAAGTAAGTCTCTATTAGAGGTTTGTACTTTACTACAGTAAATCTCTACATAAAGTTTGTACTTTACTACAGTAGCAAAGAAAACAGTGCTGTCTGTACCTCTAGAAACTCAACTGATGTTCCAGTGGATATTTCTCAAGGCAAGCAGTGCTTTTAAGTAGTATTTGGTTTATGCTTTTTGTGATAGAGTAGCAGTACATAGAAATGTGACTGCTATTTACACATGCAAAAAGAAAAAAAGCCAATGCAGCTGTAAACAAAAAATGCAAAAGCCAAAGCAGCTAGAAAAGAAGAGAAACTATGAGTTAGTAACAAACCAGGTGGTATTTTTCCCCCATTGCTCTGTAGACTTCTACCCACAAAAGGCAGAGTAAATCACACATGCTGGTTTTGTTTGGGATAATGTTCTTCAGAGTAGCTGGTACAGGGCTGCAGTTCAGATTTGTGCTGAAAACAGCGTAACACAGGGGTGTTTTGGTTACTGCTGAGCAGCACTTGCACAGAGCCAAGGCCTTTGCTGCTTCTCACCCCACCGGTGAGTGCAATGGGGGTGCACAAGGAATCAGGAAGAGATACAGCTGGGACAGCTGACCCCAACTGACCAAAGGGATATCCCACACCATGTGACAGCACACTCAGCATATAAAGCAGCTGGGAGAAAACAAAGTAAGCAGGGGGACAGTCAGAGCAATAATGTTTGTATTCCCAAAGCTTTAAGTGAGGCAGATCCTGACTTTCCTGGAGATGGTTCAACTGTGGTATCTTGGAAGCAGGGGCAGGCTCTTGCTCAGTGCAAAGTAACTCTTTCAAGTCTTTCTCCAAACATAGATATGGTTTACATGCACAGAAGATCCAGAGTTGATGTTTCAAGGTTGAAAGGTGTTTTTATTTTTTCACAGAAACCACTTTTCCTGCAGAAAAAAAATCATTGTGGTTAACTCAGTTCACTGATAGTTCTCTACTGAGTTTTTGTTTCTCTCAGCCATTGTGGGATCTCGAACCTGAGATCAAGGCTCCCGTCCTCATTAATGGTGGGGACACTCTGTGAAGATCTGACTATTGCCTCCCCTTCCCTCTCATCACATATCCCCACAACCAGAAAGTAAGAATCTGGGTTTACCACAGAATCCTGCAAGTTGTATCAGAAAGATAGGCCTTACTCCATGAACCTCTCCCTAAACTCTCGCTTCCAGCAGCAGGAGCTTCACAGCCTCAGTCAGAAGCCTCTTGGGTTCCCCGTCTCAAGTTTCCACCCAGCACCTTTCTTCCTTCCCTTGGAATCCAGAGCAGAGTTGCTTTTTTCCTGCCTTTTTGTCTCAGTCAAAGGTTTTGGGGAAGAGGCTGCTGGGAGGAGGGAGAAAGTCTCAAACTTAATTTGAATTGTAGCCCCAGTTGTAGTCCTTGTATGGGAAGGACAGATACATGTGCGTAGTGATATGTCTGGAGTCACCCACTTCATGAGAACCAGCAGCAATCCAGCTAGAGCAAGGTGTGCAAGAGCCCTAAAGAAACACTGGTGAAACGATGCCAAAAGCATGTTTCTAATCATCTCAAACAATTTGGTACAAAGATCTGTTTATTACCCAACAATGTGACTGCATATATACAAAGACAGTGTGGAATGTGACATTTACAGGGAATTTCAGTACATCATGCACAGATACTATTGCAGTGTTATTTTAGTAGTTCCAGAATGTTAAGCTGAATAAATATTCCTTGCTTCAAAAAATCATTTTTACTTTTACATAAAAATATATAGTATTGCACTCTTTACAAGGCCAGCAGTTTTGCATATTGATTTGTAACAAGTGGAATTCTACTATATAAAAATAAGCCTTTGTGAACAACACCTCAAACCAGGGAACGCAAAAGCGCCCCAAATCCACAATATCTGGGGTTTTTTTTCCTTCTTAAATAAAGCACATCACTTCAATACGAGCCAGGAAACTTTTCAGTCTGTATTTGGACCTTACTTAACATTTAGACAGTGAAAAACAAGACTAAAGCCATCCCATACAGTGCTGCTTACAATATATGCAGCTTGAAGTTGAATTAATACAGTATGTAGCCAGTTGCTTAACTGAACCCAAAGATCAGCCTTTGTGTCAAGGACTATGAGAATATTTTTCTGAAGTTTTTCTAGTTTGAATAGTTCTTCAAATCAAGAAGATGCAAGAATTTCTGAAGACTGTTTGGATATACATCATCCTCATCAGAATTTGATGATTTCATACAGTCTTTTGAAGGCAGATGAACCTTAAGCATAGAAGATAGAGCAGTTCATCTGTATGGCAACAGCAGAACATGTCAATGATGAAAAAGCAAAGCAATTTAAAAGAAAAATGTAACTACCTCAGACTTCCGTAGCATTCTCATTTTACCATCTGCATGACTAGTAAGCATGATTTCAGGTTTAGAGGTCTTCAAATCCATCAACTGAAACACTAATTTTTGATCTGGCCTAAGAATTCAAATTTGTTAAGCCTTTCATGATGGAGGCTTATTTTTTTTCCCTCAAAAAATAGCACCTAGAAATAACATATTTGCACAGTGTATCTGTGTAAACTCTTCCAAATCATCTGATGCCTATGAACATTGATTACTCAAGCAGTTAGATTCAAACATTTTACAGTGTACTGAACTTCAATGACACTAGAACAGGAACACATCTGTGCCTTCCAACACCTTGCTTTAGAGCTCTGGAAGATAAGCCGTGTGTATATAGAATAGATACTCCACCACAGAATTGCACTAGATAGGTGTAACAAAGTTAGGGAGTTAACACTACAGTAAGAAACAAACCCAAACATGATCTAACTATTGCTTCATGATGCCATGAGGTGTCTACCCATCACTAGGACAAATATTTCTGCTTGTTGTAAAGACTATTATACTAACAGAGAAGATGGCAAAAATTACAGATACAAAGGTAACAGAAATTTAATTTTTAGCATTACAATAGCGTAAGATGGTGCAAAAAGCACCTACTAAGTTCTTTGCTTCTCAAAATAAGCAATTTTAAGTGGTCTTGGATTTTTAAGTTTTGGGTTGCTTATCCCAGAGCTAACAATGCCACGCTCAACTAGTCAGATATACAGATGCTGACATTTTAGTAGATATTTACAGAACTTTATGCTGCCGACGTTTTACAACACAAGAGGGGGAATAAGCATTATCAATTTTTTTAAATACTTCTGCCCCAGAAGTGATTTATAAAAAAAAAAAAAAAGAACTATTATCTTTTATATTGCAGCATTTTGACTTGTATGTTAGAGCATTTACGAGTCCCTTTGCTGGTATTGGAGTATGACCAGAGCTTCCTGGTGACCTGGTAGATGCTTCAGGTTCACGCACGCTCACACAATTTCACAACCACCTTCAACTGCCCTATTTAAAAATCTAGAGACATTCAAAGTATTTCAAAATCCAGTTAAATAAGATATTCTAAGATCTATTTTGGATTTAAAGTGCATCGGAGACATGAGTTAGCAGCAAAAAGTGTCATCACCCAGCTGCATAGCTGCTAAGGAATGAATAGAACATGGGTAGCTTCAAGCGCTGCTGGTCCTTACGACACCAAGCTATGACGTTCCCATCACTGTTAGCTGTGAACAAGTGATGCCCATCGCAGGAAAACGTAAGGCTGAAAAACAGGAAAACAATTTATTGTTCTATCAGATTTGGCTATTAAAAAAGACATTAAAGCTGTAATAGTGTAGCTGACAGATTAGCTCTCATGAAAGACCTAGTGAGTACGTTAACACAGTCATTGGCTGCAAAAATGAAGAAGCAGGTATATGCAAACAGACCGAGCTGCAGCTCTGTCCAGCGCTTCAATGTGCCACACAATTAAGCACTCATTTCCTTGTAGCATCAAAGAAAAGGGTGGGATCAGTAGCAGCACCCTACTGCCCCTGGTCTGTCCCTTGTACTTCTGAAAGGGAGGCTTTTCAGCAACAGAACTCCATGCTCTCTGAACTTGCTTGCTAACAAAGCCAGAAACTAAATCCGTCAGATTTCATGGCACAGCCTAGGACTTTTGTTCAGACAGGCATTTTTTAAGCTCTAACAGTAATAAAGCCCTTCAGTCATGTCAGGGGTAATGTTAGAGAGCACGAAGGTCAGCATCCATTTTCTGTCTCATTCAAGCAGGAAACTTTAAATTATTCAATAGCCACTAAATCATTATCAACAAGCTTTGTGAAATAAGTTTCTTAAAGGAGGTAACAAAGTCAGTAGTTGCTATCAGACAATGGTTTTTGTTTCTGAAAAATGATAACTTAAAACCTGAACCACTAATTACATTTCAGCAATGGTTAAACCAAAATTTTTCAGAGCAATTTGTTACTATGCAAACATTAAGATGATAAAATTTTGGCCTAACTTTAAGACCTCTGTGCAGGATACTGTACCACTGGGGATATCAAAGACTCAGTCCTTTGACTAGGCTCTGAAAACTTTTGGCAATAGAATCATTCTGCTGATATAAATGAAGAGGACTTAGAAATGTAAACAAGCACTCCGACATGGCAGCGTCCAGGCTCCTCTGAGTTCCCTTTATCACCCCCTTCCCCACTGTTTCCTTCCAGCATCAGGAAAACGCAGTGTTTTCATTTATTTCTGAGGGAGAAAAACACTCTGTCTTATTTGAGTCTGACAAAGTTAGTATTATCTCCTGATTTTTACACAGATTCTAGGGGAAAATGCTAAACTTAAGAATAAGAAGAGTAACTATTGTTCAGTTCTCAAGGGAATCCTGCTGGTTTCTATCTGCCAGCAGCAAAACCTAGTTATTACTGTCAATACAAATACAATATACTTGTGCTCATTTTGCTTTCATTAATAATTAGAGGGATTGCATTGCTCTTTAGACACAGGTGTTTACCTCCTGCTCTCATGTCAGATCCACAATTCTCAAGGCTAGGGGTTGGGTTTTTTGCCCCCACCCCAAGAGACAAATCCATTTATTATACACTTAAGATCTCTTTACCTTACAATAGGTTTGGCTGACTTTGAGAACGTTATTTCTCGTACTGGCTTCAAGTCCCATGTACTCCACAGCCTGAAAGAAAAAGTCGTTTTTTCTTCACATTTAACTTTACAAGTAATTCAGTGATAAACATAACCCTAATAAGATTGGAAACTGAACAGCTTGTCCACCTTCTTTAAAGCCAAATAGCAACATTTAATAAGTGAAAGTTTCAAATGCTTACCTTACAACTCCGTTTTCAAGCCCCCCTGCAATCACATTGACAGACACCCCTTCAGGCTGGTTAGAGAAAGCAACAGAGCAAATACTTTCCCTGCAGTGTACGTGTCCCACAAGATCACCATTAACTGTCCAAAGTCTCAAATCACTACCCCCTCCAACTGCAACAGAACAGAGCATGGCAGTATTAAAAAAAACCCCACACACAATAAAAATCCAACAACAAACCAGCCTAAAACTACAGCTAGACCTACAGAATCTTTATTTGTTAAAGAATTCAACTTCTCAGAAGAACACAAGATTTAAATGACTGAGTTGCGTGCTGCAGTAAACAATTAACTCTTCTTTTGTGACAGACAGCATGCAAACAAACTACCAAGCCACTGCAGTGATTTAGAAGACATCACTTCATGTTTATGGAACTTTGTACTTACACAATGGCATATTAATTTACTTTTAGTACACAAAAATTGGTCATTAATAGGGAAACATTAAGAGGGAATTCATACTGTATACTTCAAGCAGACAGTTCTTGTACCCTGGCTTGCATTTTAAACAAAATACTTAAAATTAGCAAGCACAATTATCTGATTATCTGTGATTGATTCTAGTAAAGAATTAATAACCCAACTATTGCTTTGTCTTAGAAATGATTGAAACGCACATCCCTTAACAATTAAAGAATACAATCTTTTCCAGAAATAAATGGTTTGTGAGCCACAGAAATGGACCTGAAAGACTATGTCGATTTAAACCCTAAATATTATGTTTCTGAAAATGTTAGAAAAACTTCCCCTTTTCCTTTAATACAATAGACTCTGATATTTGCCTAATAATTTCTGGAGAAATTTATATGATACTATGTAAAAAAAGAGCCCTTCTATTTGACCAAATATATGGTCAGATGATTAACACCCCCTCAGTACCTCAAAATTTCTTTGGTAAGTCAAAACAGACTTCCTGAATGCCAAATATACCTGAATCACAAACTGTTGCAATATCACCAGTTGTTTCACTAGCTGAAACTGCAGTCACAGGACTCTTGTGCCCCGACAGACTCTGGACATAGCACAGCCTGAAGAAGAGAAAGAGAGCAAACCTCAAGTTCAGAGTCAAACATGGAAAAGGTTCTTTGAGGAAAATATTTAAGACTTACAGTAATTTAAAAATCAGCATTTTGCATAAGGGTATTTTCCATATTCATTCCAGCACCCTTAATGGGAAAAACCGGTAATGGTTTGACTTCACATTAAGATATACATTGAACAAATTCAGTTAACTTGAAAAGGGTAAAGATACTTAAAAAGTTGGAAAATGGGTATTTAAAAGAAAGCAATTGTAAATAGTTACATATATACACATACCTGTTCAAATCCCATATGATGCAGGTTCCATCTTCACTGACACTTATCATTATACTGTATGGTTTGCACACAAACAAACTTGTTATTTCTGCTGTGTGACCATACAGATGGACTTGAGACTCCATTTCTATCTCTGAAGGCTGAAAAACAGCAAAATAAAAGATGAACTCTCACATTAAAAAATAAATTAAGTACTATTTTAAAGGATGAGCCTAGGGACAAGTTTAAGTCTTAGATTTGAGAAAACAAAGCCAATGGGAACCATTTTAGGTCATCTGTTTAGCAACACATTAATGCTTTATTAATGTGCTAAGCAACACGTATCACTGATATTCAGCTTTTTGCTTCCAGTGCTTTGGTCTAAGCACACCTTTTGATGTAGCCCAATTAATCAAAATTAAGAACTACTGTACTACTACTGTCTCGGTTACACACCTTGAAATCATCTGATTTGCTTTTCTGCAAGAATGCTATTTCTACATAAGGATGAAACGACAGCCATTATTTCAGCATCTAGAAGCAGAACTTGGAAACACAGAAGGAAAACCCATCTCAGCAGTTACCACTCTGTGTACACTAAATTACCAGGAATTCCTCAAGTTGGTGCCTTCAGTGATACCAAGCAGGAAAACCATACAGGTAAGTCAAGTCTAAATATAGAAACTGCTAGATAAAATAATTAAAGCAGCAAGTTTAATGCCAAATGACACTTCTTATATTCAAGATACATAATTCAAAATGATTCACACTTCCTGAAAACTGGCTAAATTGAAAGAGCTGCTTCATCAGAATACTAATGCTTTAAGACAACTTACTGTACAGAGATTAGAATAATCTCACTAAAAGAAAGGATGATTTTTCTGCTTGTTTCCTCACACACGTCAGAGCACACTGCATTTCTGTGTGACAATACAGGATGCATACAGCAGGTCTACAAAATTCTTTAAAAGTAGAAACAGATAAAGATATGTATACACTTCAGTTCATAGAACACTGTTATGCCTTTCCACACTAAAAGGGACAATATCATTTATGTAATACTGCAAAATCAATATACTTTTTTACAACTAGACCTGACGTTTTTGTTCCTGTTACTGAGCATCTCATCCAAAAGACAGTTATGAAAGCCTGCAGTGATCATTCTCAGAACAGTGTAGTATCTCACACATGCAGATCATTCTTCAACTCTTGCTCAGTTTAGAGAAAAAAAATTATACCAATTTTTTTCATAACAGCAAGAATCAAGGCTTCTGATTTTCTGAAGAACAACTGCTTTTGATAACCCTTTTACTCTGCTCCTCTCATCTCCTTCAAGTGTTTCCTCTTGATCTGCATTTCAACACCAGAACTAAAAGCAGGATTGACCATTAGCAGCTCTTCTCTATAGCACTAATAGCAAAGGTTTATTGATTCTTTGCTGGGTTCTTGTAATATTGTAGTGAGACAGGCTGACATTTTATCACCAGCTGTATTAAGGTCTCATAACTTATGAAATAATTATTCTATGCCTAAAATGCAATCTTTTTTTACTTCCCACTTGATTTTAGATGACAACTGCTAAAACAGTACCTAGATGTAGAAAAACATGCAGGTGTTGATCTACCTTTAAATAGCAGTTCTTGGCATTGATTACCTGAAATGATCACCTCTGGCATTCAAATAGAGAATTTAAGTGATCGCTGCCCAGTTTTACTCAGAGATTGAAGTGCTCTCTTTCCATTTGCAGGACAATTTGAGTAGTCAGCAAGTAAAGGCTGGAGTAATTTGTACAACCAGTAAACATCAGCTGAGGTTTTCATGAAGGTATACCCTACTGTCCAGATACATCATGTTTTCAAGGCAGTACTTTGCTAGTTTTTTTACCATCTTAAAGGCTTTGGAAAAATAGAGCATCTGAAGTACAACACTGAGCAAGCCTTTGAATTCCCAACATCCAATTAACATCCTCTCTGGTTTATGCCTATGCGCTGAGTTTATGTAAGTGTGAAACAGGACAAAATATTCATGTTTCAACTACAGCATTATAAAGGGCTGTTCACTTTATCACTGAACAGCTGACAAGATGGATACAGAACAGATGGTAGGAAGCACATTTGCATTCCCTGCAGCCCTAACTCGGGTAACCAACTCAACAACAGAAGCTACAGAACCGGTGCAAGGTCAGTCTGCCCAGGGCACGTAAAACTGTCAGTGCTGAGAAATTCAGCAAGGATGGCCTCAGAGACAACATCTGTGCAGATGGACATGAAAAAAAATAAATCACTGCAGGGAGCTTAAGAATAACCCCACTACTTGAGTTTCTTATTAGCATTGCAGAAGGCAAGTATACTGAATTTCTATTTTAGTACTTCAAAAAACATTAACAGAAATCCAAGTCTCAGTACAGGTTATTTACAAGCTATTCTAAGCTAGCAGTTAAGGTGCCTGACTCAAGAACCGGATGACTGAAGCTTCCAGCCTTCAAGCTCTACTTAATTTTTTTAAATTCAAAGTGCTGCTGAGCTCACAAAGTCTGAGTGGCAGATCACCAGAAACTGGAAGAAAGCCAAGGAAGAAAATTACTGTATGTTTGTGCTCTTCCCACTCTAAGCGTCTGCTGTTTGCCACTGCTGAAAACAGGAAACTGGGTAGGCACAGCAAATCATACCAAAGTAGTTATCCAAGAGCATCATGAGTACAATACTACAAAAGCATTTGCCAATACCTGTAACAAGCTAGATTTGAGACACCAAGTAACTTGTTTCCTATAGAAACACCTGAAATGACCTGTCAAAGTTACACACTGATATTCTTCATAGTTTAACGATAAATTACTGCTAGAGAAAGTAAGATGGAAGCTCAGAAATAAATTCACCTTCTGGCTCAGACTGAAGAGCTCTATAATCATGTTTTCATGCCATGCTTATTACCACACAGCATCAGGGCAATTTCTACTGGTATCTCAGTATCTTCCACTGAGGCGTTAAGTAATGCAAGTTACTTTTTCCCCTTCCCTCCTCAGAGCTTGTCCCCTTGGGGAGTATGGCAAAGTGAAGAGACTTAGTGGTTAACATACATACACTGAGATTTCATCCTAGCTCCCTGTAGTACAAGTGCCTTCTGCATCTGAAGTGCTGTTTAATCTGGGGAAATGCATTCCAGTTTCAGTTAAGGCTTTGAAAGGCTCTGTCTCCTTCACAGAAAAAAAACCCCTCCTTTATGTAGGGAGCTTCATTGTGCCAGAGGGCTTCAAATCCAAGCCCTAGCCCAAATACACCCAGAGCTATTTCTTTTATCAGTTACGCACCCAGATGAGGGCTGACTAAAAGCTAGCAGTATGCAAACAGCAGCTTATGAAAAATTCACAAACAAACACGCTGAGATGAATCTTTGTATCAAAAATAAATACTAAACAAGCATTTTGTCCTTTTAACAACTGTCCAAATATAATATATTCCCCCTTTCCTCACTTTTCCTGTTTAAAAAGACTCTAGCACTGAATTACAGCTAGATCAAATATAAATTCTGTCCAATGGAACTTACCGTATTGCTAGTGAATCTGTTCATGTATGCTGTGATAACACCAGATTTACTACCTGTGAACAGCTGACAACTGTCTGGCACCCAAGCACAACTTGTTACCTTGGAAAGACAAAATACCAAGAACAAGTTAGAACAGTTTCTGTTCTAACTGCAAATTCCATTAAGCTGTAGTGTTTGGTCAAACTGATTCTTTATTTGCTGTTCTAAGAAAAGCAACATCAAATAGTTAAAGAAATCAAAGAGTTAAAATAGAGCTGCTCTAGGTTATATTTGTTACTACTTCAGAAACAAAGTAAAGAGAAATTCTGCCTGGTCCAGAATTCTCAGCTCAAGAGCAGTGAACTACTGCAGACTTCTAAATGTACAGCCATAATCAAAGTGTTTTCAGTAGAATCTCACCATTGGAGTGTAACAGGGATTACTCAGTCTTCCCTAACAAAATTTTTGACAATCTTTCAGAGAAATCCTGAAGTATAGGAATTCTGCTGCTGATACAGGAAAAAAATAAACGCACTCATTTTTCTTAGCCCAGAACCTAACCTTTCATAAACCCACACCAATATTCCATAGGAGGGAAAAGCTACAAAAATCAAATGCATTCAAAAGATCTTTACCTAGTACTGGAACACATTCAGGAACCAGGTACATCAGAGCAATGAGGGACACATTCCAAAGGAGAATCAAACAGATAAGAACAGTTGTGTTTTGATGATCATCAAGGAAAATGGAAGCAAGAGTACCTACTGCCAAGCCAGGCCACCACGTAAACCTGCAATATTAAATTGAAGACCAAGAAACTGGTTTTTTACCTGATGGAATTGAGAACTCTGTATGAAGTTTACTGGAGGTTCACTTTGCTTGCTTTTCAGTCGTAAGATGTTATCGGCATATCCCCAGCTCAGGATGGCTGACCACTGAATATCAGTGCTGTGCATGCTTCTCACACCTGAAGGCAGGCACATAACAGTGCATCACATATGTGACTAAAGAGTTGATCGCTTTGACTATCAACAACAAAAGTCTGAGGTCCATGTTTTACCACAGGCTAGAACATAAAAACCCCCAAGTATCAAAACAAGGTTTTTTTGTTAGGCTATAGCTTCATCTGTAATATACAACAAACAAACAATTTTCAGGGAGCATGTAAATGCTGTTCTCCAAAAACAGTTTGCAGCTTGGACAAAGCTTTTCTGAAAAAATCTTGCAGCTAGTGGGAGTGGAGAAAAGGGGGAAGAGGCTGACCATACTTCCCAGCTAGGAAAGCGATTGTTCAGAATTTCAAGGAGGATGCTATTTTTGTTGAACAAACGTGAAGACATTTATTAAGAAACCAAACCAACCTTCCCTAATGTACGTTACAATGAAAACAGGAGTATGAGAACCTGTTTGTACATTATCAATAAGAATTGCTCAGGGGAGTTTTATCTGAAAGCAGAAGATGCTTCACCTCTGCCTTTTACTGGTAACTTTCCTTATTCTCTCCTAAAATGCACTCTTTTAATTCTCCTTTCTGTTGCCACATGTACTTTTCATCTGTTCTTCAGTTCTTCTTGGACTGAAGTTAAATCATCATTCAGTCACTTTAATGAAAAATACCAACTTAATTACAGGACTGAGTTTTGAAAGTTACAAGTAAAATCCACCTTCCAGGAAACAAATTACATGTGGAAGCTGTTACTGCATTTATAAATCAATCTTTGGCAGAAGTGACTAAAGTAAGGAAGTTTGCTGGAGAACAGTAGTATTTTTTTTATAGCTACTGTTTATTGCCTGTATTACATGTAGAGAGAATAAGCACAAATTCCTACCTTGCTCCTTGCTATATATCATCAAAAGGCAAAACTTGCGGGACAAACCACAGATAGCTTTAGTTGGTAAAGCCTGGAGAGAGCCAAACCTTTCTCCATGTGGTTGGCTAAAGCAGACAACAGGATCTGGAGCACTTGGGGAACCAACATATTCTCCCCACTTCAAGCCTTTTATCCATGGTAATGGACTCTAAAACAAGCACAAATAAGGTTAAAATTAAACAGTGTTAAAAAGAGTTTTCAGAAAAATATTTCATTAGTAAGGGAGAATCATTCATATCACATTCCTATAAATAATCACATGGTAAGGACTGCTGAAGTATTCTCAAAATACTGTAAAGACATGTATGAAGCACTGTAGTATCAGCAGCTAAGCCATTAGCTTTAAGGGAGTTCACACATTTCTTTAAGGGCTGAGATAGCAAGCTTGTGGTTCCAGTAGTTTAGTGAAAGCCAGCCATTTCTTTAGAGGTAAGAATTCAGTTTCTTATTGGACTTTAGGGAAAACAAGTGCTTGAAGTGAAGGAAGTTGAGCTGTCCTACAGACCATAAAAAAGTTGAGGATGGAAGAAAGCACAGCATGTCTTTACCTACTGCACACAGACTACAGAATTCATCACAAAGTATAAAACTGGTTAAGTGAAATGCCTTCCAACACCTATTTGCTATAACCAAGAGAAATTCAGATCTTTGACACAAATATGAAAAAATATCAATGTCACTTTACTATTTTGTCTATTTCATCTGCAGTACTGTAAGGGCACTAAGTTGCAATTTTAGGAAGAAAACTGTAAACATAAAGGTACAATAATTACAGCCTATGAATGTTAAACCATCTTGCAAATGAAAATTACATACTGGATAGATGATTTCTTTAGTGTGTTCTCTGGTTTCTCTGAAAGCAAACTGCACTAGTAATCCCATGGCAGCAGGAAGCTCTCCTTCCATGATAAGCCTGGCTCCAGGTCTGCTAATATGTGCCGTATGGAACAGCTGGCGAGGTGTTTGTCCGTATGTTTTTATCATTGTTTCAAGGGCTCTTCTCTGAACAGGATCCTCAACAGCAGAAACATCCATCCCAAAATAGGTCTAGAGAAGAGAAAAAAAGGAGAGGTGCAAGAATAAGCTTGTCCAGTTTGTCTTTGAGAAAGACTTGAACACATGCACACGAATTTAGAGGCTGACTCTTTGGGTATTTGGTTACGATTTGGAGCAGAAGCCATCCCACAATGGCTGTGCTAACTAAAGAGACTCCTACAGGACTAACTTCTGAGACGGATGTTTTCTGAGACCTTGACTAATCTGTGCAAAACCAGAAGTAAAAATTGAGTTTGTTTCTGTACCTCTAACATATGAGAGCACTGCTTTGGTTGGGGAAGGAAGAGCCTTTGTATTTCAGGACTGTGGAAATTCTTTTCTTTTCCTGTACTTGTTTTCTTCATGTCTCTAATGGCACACCATGCTGCATACCTTTGAGTCACACTTTTTCACTTTGAAAAACAATTAACACACACACACACACACACACACCTAATACTTGAAATTTAAGGCAATAACTAAATCAATACTTGAGCACCAAAAAGAGGGAAAAAGGAAAGAAAGCATTTGGATGGCTACATGAAAAGAAAAAGCCACCTCTGCCAAACACTACTGAGGTTTTTTTTAGCTCTTCTAGCTATAGGAGGAACACTAAACACATGGTACACATTTAAATGCAACTGAAACCAAAGACTGCCTGGCTGAGAAAACCTTGTGATAGTAAGAACCAAAGCTAAATAACACCGTCTGAGATATCTGTGTTACAGTAAAGTAGTGAAAGCCTGGAAATCTTCTGGAAATGAAGACTTAGATGAAATTAAATTTACTGGAGGGGAAGTGCTTATTAGAGGGACAAAACACAACAGGTATATGAAGGGAAGGACACCAATATTGGGCTCAGGACAGACTGAGCTAATTGTATTAAAAGCTGCATCACAGTCTGCCTAAATGAAAGGCTTCTTTGAAGTGAGATTAATCAGGTACACACAATCACAATACCTGTGCACCCCTGCAAACACCTATTCAGAAAGTCTAGACCCCATACCTAATCATCCTCCCTCCTATCTTAAGGCAAGAAGGACGAAGAAAATTAAGTCTCACAACAGTCCCTAGGATTTATCAGCTCCACACTGAAATGCTTAAAGCCTTTTCTTATTCTTCAATGCTTCCCCAGCAGGGCCTCTTGCTTCTTGCAGGACACTGGCCAAGCAAGTCAGACCCAACTTTCCCCATTAAGTTACTGAGTACAATGAACAAACACACTGCTTAACAATTAACTTACCGCAGGATGAAAGACATTAATAGCGTGGACAGAGGCCTTGCCTTTTTGCTTATAACCAAACACCAAGTCAATCCAGTGACAGATTGTCTGGGAAACATGGTCAGACTCCAAAGCCTGACGATGAATCAAGATGAACAGACGAGGATCATTACGAGCCCAGGGTGGAAGATTGACATGGTTAACTCTGTCACCATTTTGACGTACTCCAAAATCAAAACCTAGAACAGAAACAGTAACTTCAAAAAAAGGCCTTTCCAGGGTTCTATGCAAACTGACCATTAAGCACAGTGATTGCCAATTAATGAAGCAGCAGCATTAACAAGTCTGTCCCAAACACATTCAAGCTGTACATACTCGGTCAAACTGGGAAATCAGACAAGAGGAACAGCTCCTTTGCACCTCTGACATAATAACAAGAACACTTGCCTTAAGTCCNCAAGAACACTTGCCTTAAGTCCTACATAAGAGCTTTCTTAGCACATTTTGCAAATCATGCCCGATTTCTCCCACACATCTACTACTACGTATATTCAAAGGATATAAATGTTCTCTTAGTTTCAACCCATATGCTTAACTGTACAGCTGGCTTGGCTACAGTCTTTATATCCTATTAGTATACCTTCTCTGTTAATTAAAAAGTCGGGAAGGTAGAAAAACTCTGGGATAAGCTCCTTTACATCAGTCATCGATTCATATGAAGAGAGTCGCCAGGTTGTATTGGTAGAGTGAAAAGTCCTGTCCGGGCTGTCAAAACTTTGATCTGTGAAGAAATCCAAATTCAATTTGTTACACTGATGCTGGACACTGTAACAGTTGTACACCTGCAACTTCAAGTAATTACCTGCTCTCCAGCTAGCTGAGAGCATTTAGAATTCTGTCTCAGTTACTGCATTATACATGCACTACAAGTCAAGTATAGGTTTACATACACTAAGGGATAAATACAAGACATGCAGTTTTATAGTCTAGCTTGATAATTTCAGAATGGGTCTACTGTGAAAGCATACCAGATTCAATTTTAAACTCGGCTGTTATTCAGAATTGATAAACTGTGCTCTGTTTAGCAACACACAGCATTCCTGAGTCATTGGGACAATGCCCAGATGTAAAAGTTTACTGTGAGCAAAAGTAGCCTTACCTTGGTAGGCTAAAAACATTTTAGTAAAAGGTGGCAGCCTAACTAGGAAATGCAGCACAGTTCCACTGTTGGAATAATGAGATCCATAGTGATACGGTTGTACAGGGGGCATTGGATCATCCTCTCGTGCTCCTTTACGGTACTCCTCTTCCAAATACTATAAAAGTAGTAGCAATAAAAAATAAATCACAAACCTCCTACTTAGGATGTATTCCCATAACAAACATAACAGCTTGCCTAAATTGTTTAGGAATAAAATTTAACTTTTAGAAGAACATACAATTCAAAGTGATTTGGAATCAAATCCATTTTAAGTGTCTGAAGACACTTGATCACTTCTACAATCCAGTTAAGTCTGAAAGCCTTCAGCCAATCTAAGTGACCTGTTTTCTGTTATTCATTACTTACGCCTTCCCTCCCCCCCACCTCTTTGTTTTCTAGCACAGCAGAAAACAAAGCATTGTACAGGCTTTTAAATAATAAAAGGAAAAAAGTATTATTTGCAAATGCACTAGACCATGGTGATATAGACATAAGTTTGAAGGGCCAGCTGCAGATGCTTTCATTCCCCAGCATATTCTGATTTCTTGTAGCCTTTATACGTTCTAAAGAGGAAAAAATCAAAAACCACCAAAATCATAGTAGGGAACATTAAAATAACAGAGTACTTGTGGCTATTCTTTCTGTTTGATAGTATCTTCAGTGGGACTTGCCTATCCTTCATGATCTTTAAGGGTCTTTAAATACCTGCATGGTCATGTGTAAAAAGATACCAAATTAGTGTCCTCAGCAGTATCACATGGNTACCAGATCTATGGTTTGTTTTCCCCCAATCAATGCATGCTAAAAAATTAAAGCATGAGAAAGGCAAAAAGCAAAAGTTATTGAAATTACCTTATAAGTATCCACATAACGATCCTCTTTTTCTTTAGACTGCACAGCTATTGGTTTGACCAGGTTTCTGTAACAGAAATAGTACTGATATTTTGTCATTTTTATAAAGATATTGATTCATACCATTTAACAATGAATTAATAATGACTTTAATTCATGAAAAGAACAAGAACAATTTAACAGCACTTCACAGGAGAATTAAAACACCAAAAAGCGCAGTTTTAGCTAATGCAAACTGATCCACAGGCTACCCCATAGCACAGTAACAGGCAAGCAAAAGCAGAGTGCCTCTGTCAAATCAGAGGCATCATATAAAGGTTAAGACTTTGTGCACACAAACTTTAAATTGGCTTAACAGAAATTTATTAGGGTGGGACAATTCACTTGGCTCGATTGACGGTGAAGACAATATGATATTATAACTAGCCAGATAATTTAATTATTATTTTCTATTTAATTTTTGCTATTTGGCCTGGAAGTCTTTAAGCACACAGTTTTTATTTAAATCTGTGGACTAGCCACATCATATTAAGGCAGTCCATCTATGTCCAATTCACAGCATCCTTGGGATATACATGCTCAATATCAGGCATTTTACTTAAATACCCATGGTGAAACAGCCACTTATTGTAAAATGCCCAAGTTATTATGGATGAGGCTTGTCCCTGAACAGTTCCATTCATGTATGTGTGCAGTTTAGTAGAGAAGTTAAAAAGCTGTACTGGATGATCAGCTCAAGTATTTGGAAATAGCCAGTTGCAAACATTTCATATTACCTATATACGGATGGATCATTTAGGTCCAGCGTTTCACTGGTGTAGTCAGAAAGGATAAAAGGAAATACTGGATATTGCATGAGGTCATTGAAGGAACGGCCCGCATGTTTGTTTAAATGAGTCAGATACTCAAAGTTAGTAATCTGTCCTGTGCACCACAGGTGGGTCAGAGCAGTAATGTTTCCATACTCCAAAAGGTTAGGCAAATTGTTAGTTAAGATGTTGTGGTACACATCATCACGGACCTAGAAGAAAATAGCATAGATTTAATCATACAGTTAAAGCTTCACCATCAAGGCTTAGTAAGTTTCTCTTATTTTATAAGTTTGCAGACATCTGATGTAATGGTAATGTATTTAGCTTAAGATTCTTTCACACCTTAATACATCAGAGATGTGTTTTACAACATGATTGTGTCTGTCTAGAAGTCTAGCTAAGCAAAGTTCTCAAAGGTATTAGGCAGAATTTAATTAGTCCATGCAACAGGTCTCCCTGAAAACTAATGCATGAAGATAGCTATTATCAAGACACAGCACAACACTTATGATGTATTATTATGCATCAGTGCCACATTACCTTTGTATTATCAAAAGCCAAGAGTAAAGTTCTGCCATTTGTTAGAAATATTTCCACAGCGTTGTCTCTTAACTGCCACCAGCGCTTATGAACTTCCTTTATTTCCTCATAAGTCCAAGAAAATGATGCTGGTTCAGTTTCTCCATGAAAACTCTGAAGATTTTACAAGTGAGGAAATGACTATAAATAGATTTTAAACAAGAAACCCTTCAACGCAGCTGGTTTATACCTATATATCATATTGTAAGGTAAAGCATCACATCAAAATTAGTTTAACACATTACAGTGATTTTTTCATATACTTCCCTGTCCTCTGCTCTTCTCAAGGCATTAAGAGAACACTCAGTGTTCCTCAGCTGCTCCAGTTCCCTATCCAACACTAGCACACACCGCCATGTTTTCACTGGCTCCTAAGTCAAAGCACTGAGACAGTCAACCAGAGCAAGCAAAGCTTTGCCATGAACCCCAATTCTGACAATTCTGTGAAGATCAAAGCAGCAAACCAGGCTATGACATCTTAAACCACAGGACCTGTGTTGTTAGTGGTTGCAAGGAAGAGCTCCCTAAAAATAGTTTAAAACTTTCAGCAGTATAATCCATATCTTGATTATTTTTAAAAATATTTGCTGGATAAGATAGTATATCAAAGCCTTTGCATATCAGGTCAGTTCCAGTTTCTTCCATGAAACAGTCCTCTCTTGGATAGGACATAGGGGAGATAGTATATCCAATATAATGAAAAATTCAAGAATTGGATGCTGTGGCATACAGCAAAGTTAATAAACTTCTGAGCTGTACTTCCTAGTGCTCCACCTTCTAGTAAGGAAAGTTCTCAGGTGCAGGCCAAAGTAAGCTCTGCACATTTATGCTGATGAGCTCAGAGCAATAAACAGCAAGGTGCAAAACCCTCCCCTCAACACCACCCTTCTCAATCCACCCTTCCAGACCAATATACTTCGTGTTTTCTGTCACCATCAATTCCACAGCTGGGGCAACAGAAGCAATACTGAACCCAAACTAATCAGTTTATCTGGCCCTGTCCAGAGACCTCTACCTCTAGAACCCCAGCAACCTCAGTGGCAGGAGATACAAGCTACTCATGGTCCTAGTTTGGAAAAATTAAAGATGGACAATATGGTCTAACACTCACTGAATTTTCAATTGTGTCAGAAGCATTGTCTTCAACAAAATACATGCCACATTTTCCTGCAGGGAAAAAAAAAGTTGCTGAAAGGTACATGATATTACTATTTGTATAATGCCTCTTGGTGTTATATAAACAGTACCCAGGAGTTAAGAACAGTAACAGCAGCACCTGGGCAAGACAGTCCTTAACAGAAGTAGAATTTATCATTCCACATCTTTTAACAAGTGACCGGCAGCTTTAAAGTTTACCTACACTGCCAACAGCATTCAGGCAGACAGTAGGTAGAAAGGCAAAACTGATCTATGAAGTAATCCATAAGAAGCCAACAACAGCTCAATTACTTAACAAAGCAGCCAAGTTTACATATACAGCAGAATCCTGTATAAAAAAAAGAGTTACAAGGACTGAAAAATTCTACTTACCTAGCAACAGTTCACCAGCAGTCTCTCTAGAAGGTGCTACACTTATACATCTTCGATTAACTCTGAAATAATTCAAAACATATTATTGCTTTGGGATTTCTGTACCTTTTGGCATGTACCTAAAACCAACAGCCTCAAAGGCTACAGCTGAAGACAAGCTTTTCAGCACCATTAATGGTTCAGATCCCAAGGAAGGCAAATAGAACATTAATGTATTTGTATTTATTTCTTGGTGTGTTCTTCGCAGTTTATGCAGTACTACTGCCTGTAGTAGGTGGCAAATTGACACAACTGCAGAGTTGAGTAACACAGTGGTAAAAGTAGAGGATGAAAACACAGTTTGCTTTTGAACACTGTTAGAAATATCTAGCCATCTAGTAGCACTGCCTTAAGTATCTAAGTGGCAAATAAAGTTAAAAAAATCCCATCAGGTTATCCCACAGAAGTCTCATTCTTCATTCCCATATCACACCAGATGGTATTTACTTTTACTGATGATTGAAGTAAAGGACAAAACATACATGTTGGTAGCTCTGATCTTTTGCTTATGAGTACAGAAAAACATTCCTCCATTTTTTGACATTTATCTCTTATCACTTGATTGTTATTTATTTTTAATGTTTATTTAGACAAAAAAGTGAGAACTATTTCACTGGAATGGGAGAAGATGGGAAAGGGAAACCCTACCTTATATGTTCACTCGCAGCTTTGTCCTTTACAGTAGAAGAGTGAGAAGAATGTGTTTTGTCTTCAAATAGATAAGATAACGGGGGTTTTATCACACCTATAAAAAGGCCACAAATAATAAGGCACTAGTAAGTCAGTACTATTCAGATATACTCTTAGATGACATTAAAATTACCTTCCTGTTTCTGCCTGTCTGGGAGAAGGTACTTGTTTGGAATAGTTAGGTAGCACCTCTGCAGGCGGCGTCTCTCTCTGTTTGGGCCCTCTGTTGGATCCAGTTGCCAAGAAGTTGGGTAATAGACCGGATCATACCAGAGCGCCCTAAAAAAACCAATGTGTTAGGCAGCAGAGGTAGTATGTATGCTTATTCATTCTGGTTTTCTTTACATAGTAGAAAGGCAGCAGTTTCACAGTAGCACACTGGGCAATTATTTCTGAAAAAGTATCAAAAGACTGAATTCTGTAGCTTATTTTCATAAGCTACCCCACAGACTGACTGCTTATGAGCTACTACTGGAAGACTGCTATTGAAGTTACTAATTCTGATGAAAACAGCAATCAATGCATCCAATACCTTATTTTGAAACCTCAGCTGCTGCAAACATAACACAATACTAGTTCTGTGGTGGTAAAAATACCATTGTGAGGTATCTTTTGTTCTATGCAGATAAGTGAACACAGTATCTGGCTGTGAATGACATTACCCAAAAATGTTACATTACTCCATCAACGTAGTGCAAGATACAAAAATTTTGACATTCTTTATTCTATTAGGCACAGCAAAACATATCTGACAAGAACCCTGTTTAAATGGCACAGAAATGGCTACTCTGCTTTTCATCCTAAAAATCCAGGAAAATTAAGCTAATATTTTGCAGGGCTTCAACCATCAGATGAGTAGCCAAAGCCAGCAATTCCAGTTTTAATACCAGGTACATTTCATGTGCCTTTAAGCAGAATGAGAAGCACATGTCAGGCATTGAGTGTGTGTCTCGCCTTTTTCACTGAGATGAGAGAACAACTTACCGATCATGGGTAAGCTGCTGAACAAGTTCCTGCCAATGTCTGCTGGCACTTAGCTCTGCCTTATACATCCCCCTGATGTGCTGGATTACTTTCTTCCTTTCCATTCCTTGTGACAGAGACACAGCTTGTGTGATGTCTCCAGCTATTTTAGAAATGTCTTTAGATTTTGTATCCAGACGTTGGAAGAGACTGAAGAAAGAGACTTGTGTTGTAAAATGTCAAATAAACACACTGAAGAGGGAAGGCAAGACACCAAAATTCCTTCCAAAAAATATTCAGTTTGTCAGTAGATATCCATAGTTTCTATTACAGCAGATGCAGAGTAACATAGCCTACATAATTTTCATGCGAATCATAACTGCTTTCTGATTCTAAGCCTTCAAAAAAGCTGTTAACCTGTGGCCAAAGTCAGATTAGCAGCTATGTATTAACATGCTTTACTGATGGATGTATACCCATTACAACAAAAATCTGAAGTAAGAACAGAAATTAACTGCTCCTCAAATCTCCTAAGTTACTCAGTAGAGTTATCACTTATGGGACACACTTGACTAAGCTGACCTTTACAGCCACCAGCTACCTACGTTGAAGCATGTCGTGTGTATGTCTTAGGTCTGGTTGATATGGCAAAGCCTGAAAAGTAAATTAATAGAAAGACCCTCCTAATCTGCCACCAGCTGCCAACATTTACATTACTCCAAGTAGCAGCAGCCTACATGCTCGTGTCCAAAAACTACGCTGAATACATGACATTAGTTGAAAATCCAGGTTAGCTGCAGAGACATTTGCCTTGCATCTAACTGCACAGATCACAGCAACAGTAGAGGTGGGTGATTCAACAGATACAATATCTGTAAAATTAAGGGTGAAATACCAAGTGTGCAAAACAATTATTTAGTTTTCTGAAGTTCACACAAAGTCATTTATTATACAACCTATCAAAACACACATCCCTACAATCAAGCTTGTTTTATAATGGTAAAATAAAACATTGAAAGCTAGCAGCACTATTAATTTGAGTATCTATAATAATCATAGAGGCAACTTTGCAATGGAGTGAGCTGAACAGAGAACATTCTTACAGGCCCTTACTTTTGCCGATTATTAGCCATTGTCTTCTCCCAAGCAGCTTTGTTTACACCTTCTTCCATCTCATATTTCTTCTGATCCTGAATGGAAGGTTTATACATTACTACTATTTTACAGATAGATGAAATAAGGAAGAGGCTGAAGGATATGCCAATTTAAAAAACAGCAGACTAACAAAACTATTCAACTAGTATCTTCAGAGCATACAAAGCCATCAAGACTTCCTTTACTGCAGTTTTATTACATTTAGATTTATGGGGTTTTTGCAAGGAACCATACAAATTATTTTTTCCCCAACCATGAGAGAAACTAGCAGCTTATAATGAACTCTCACCTTTCCCTGGGATAAGTAATATGCTCAATCAAGAAGCATTAACATGTCAGCTTGCTGTGAAGCTTTGTATATGTGACAAATATTCAGGACCCAAAGAGAATCCCCAAAAGCATAAGCCATGCACCAAGCAAACAAAACCACTACTTGCAGTAAAGCTCTGACCCTGTATAACAATTCTCAACTATACCCAGTTTTTTAAATCAAGTTTTTATTCACAAACCTCTTTCAAAGCTTTTATTAGATCTGGTTTTGGTCGTGGGCTCAGGGGAATGCACTTATAGCCACAAGATTTTAATGTATTCACAAAGTCTCCTGCTGTTTTTTGTTCTTCTTTGGTCATTTCATCACTGTGGTTGTGCATTAACTCATATAAATAGAGCACTAATTTAGGTCCATGCTAGAAGATGAAAAGAAGGTGGGGAGAGGGGAAAAAGCATGGTCATTCTCATTTCCACAATACAACATTGAGCAGTTTTTTCCTTCCAACTTTATTCCCTTTTCTACTCAGACCGGACAGACTTCTACCAATTTGTCTGTGATTTAAAGAAAATGGCTGCTTTAATGCCTGAAGACAAAACCTTTTATAAAACTAGAAAGAACAGCACGTTGTGACTTTTCAAATGGCTTACAGGGAAGCAAAGTCTCTTTATCAAGTGCTCAGCTCCTGCAGCCTTGCTTATACTTCACAAAACGTGTGCCATAGACTCTTAATTTTGCCTGCCAAGATTGCTACACCTCGTCTGATTAATCAAATCAGTGGTCAGATACTGAAGTTAAGCAGACATAGGTCATAAATGCATTCAACTTGACACTCCCTCAGAAAAAACACTGTTAGTGTATCAGCTCTTTTCTTACTGATGAAAATGTTGATTTATGTACATGTGATCAGAAATGCAAAGTGCCATAGGTTCATCCAATAAGTACTTTCCTTAGTATGTAGTGACTCAGACTATGACATCTTAAATTTATTTTGTTCTTGCAGTTACTAAAAATCTCAAACAGCAACATTCTTACCCAATTTCTAATCATGGCTCTAAGAAATGCTTTCTCTCAAGCTTGCACAGAATGCAATCAAAAAAGCTTTTTCCTGAAAAACCCAGAAATGCCAGGAGAAACTGTTCCTTTATTTAAGTCAAGAATATAGAATATACAATCTCACTTTAAGAATTTATAAAAGCTAAATAAGCAAAGACAGGGTATTGCTTGGCTTGAGGACTGACTGCCTCTTAAATCTAGTGGCAATTGGTTCTTAAAACTTTCAGAAAGCCTGCAGTTAAGAGTTTGAAGGCAAGGGTTATTCCTTCATTAATCTGCTTTTTCAGGGTACCATAACTTCTAGCATAAACACTAAAATTCTTCATGTTAAAACTAGTACTACCTTTTGTTTCTGCACTACACAGGAAACGTGACATTTGATGTGCTACAGAGTCAACATACCCAGACATAATCCTACCTTTCCTCTTAGAAAATTACCTGCTCCCAGGACAATGCAGCCATTTCGGAGGTATGCACTGGGATTTTGTATGATGACATAACTCTGAACACCTCTAACCACACACAGTTGAATAACTGTAACATTTAAACAAAACCCACTTAATACAGGCTGTACAAACTTCTCTCAAGCACTCTTGAGCTTACCTGCAAACTTGGGCTAAGACAGTCCCGCATAATCTCTTGATGGTTTACTTCAGGTACCATCTCCAAAGCCTGCTTTCTCTCTTGCATTGGCCTTGCTGGAGACAAGTTGTGCACAAGAAGCCTCCCAAGTTGTGTACGGAATGTGTCCTTACATGACAACAGGATTCTCTTCCACTGCTGCTTTGGCGTGTTCATTCTGCTGGTGCTCTAAGTACAAGAGACAGTTTAATATTACAGGCTTCCTTTTACCAAGTACAAGCCAAACACAGTTAATACGATCAAAATGCAATACAAAGATTGCTCTACAAAATAAAAAGGTTTGCCATTACTACAAGTTAAAAGGGGTTCAACTAAAAAGGGGTTAATTCTAATAAAATAAATATTTTCCCCCCTCAATCTGCCAATATTAGGAACACAGCTCCTAGCTAAATCAGACATTCAGACATAACAATCCAAAAATGAAAATCATTATGTAGTGGGTTTAAAAAAATCTAAGGGTTTTTTTGTTTGCTTATTTTAATGAACATCCCTTTTACAATAATCACTAGTTTCTGGGTGGATTACCTCAAAAGACTAGAAACCAGGAACTGGATTGAGGTGCTTGTGCTCATGAGAAGAAACCTGCCACCTTTGAAGAGTACTACAAGTATGATGCAAAGATAACACACCTAACAAAAGTAATTTTTCAGAGCTGGAAAGAAAATTAGGTTAAGCTACTTTTTATAAAGATGACTGTAGAGAAATAGAGGCAAGAAGCAGTAAGTTCAGTTTTCAAGTAAAACCATTTCAAATTCCCCAAGCAAAACCTGATCACCTCAAAAACTTGACAAGCTAACACCTGCATACTAGAAAACTCTCAACCCTTTGGCAACAATAAAAAAAGCGCACTGCCATCCATGGCTGTCCCAACCACCTCCCCCAGTTCCATCACTGACTTGAAAATATATTACAGGCAAATTGCTCTCCCATGATCTGTGGATGCAAGCAGGTCTTGTTTCACAGGCACCAAAAAACATTAAGGTTCAGGAGTCAAAGGAAAGTTATGGACACAGAATTCAGAAACTAATTTAATCTTTGTGTGCTTGTTAAGTAGAACGTTGCTAAATGTTAAGGTAAAAAAACCCCATACATTTATTTTACAACTGCAGAATAGCTGAAAAGCTGAAGATAAGGCAATAAGAAAAGCTTTTATGGACAGAAGACTTCATGCATGAAGAGTTCCTAATAAAGGAACCTTATGAAACATACTTTAATGTGGACAACATGTAATTACTTACAATCGATACTTTGATTCCTTCCACCAACATTTTGAATGTTTCTTTAAGAAATGGATTTGTTCTGGTAGGCAGTTCTTGCTGGCCTTCCTCTTCAGGAACTTCCAGCTGGGATGCTGAAAGCCTGCTTTGACTTGTGGTTTCTGTTATACCCAGTACATCAAGGCACTCCTCAGTAGATGCTTAAATTTAAAAGGGCACATACTGATCAGTAACATCTCAGGCAAGACAATCCTATTGTCCTTTAGTTGACATTCAATCGAACACTGCCTTTACTGCTATACTTAACATACTTTAAGTATGTTAAAAAAGAATTTCTTATTTCAATTCCCTTATGAACCAATTTGATCAGCATTTACAGTTAGCCACAGAACTGTTCAACTCTGCCCCACATGCTAACTCATTCTCTTCCTTCTGTGGAATTTGAACTAGTCCCCAAAGTCATGAAGCCTTGCTAACAAATGTCACCCTTTCACAGAAATCTGCCAACTGATGCATATTAAGAGAGCAGATGCTCCCTTTGGCAGAGTTAAATCTTCAGATAATAATTCAGGCAGTTAACACATGAACAGACTAGCATAGAATTAAATAACTTGTTCAGTTCATTCAGCTAAAAACTGTGTCCAGGTTGTCAGTTACATAATACTGTAAGACAAATCACTGGCAAAGTGATGTTTCACGGTTAAAGCCGTTAAAGTACTATCAATAGTATTACTTTCTTCTCAAACACTTCAACACCCCAAAAAGCAAGACTCCATTTTTCATATATTATTATACCGGCTCTGTCCAAGCAGAAACAGAAGAGAAATCCTACCTAAATAAATGAGCCTGTTAACAGCAAGAACAGTTAGCCTCTGTAACCTCTGTACAAACTCAGCCTCAGTGGCTTGGATGGGATTTTCTTGGCTCATCCTCCGCTGCATCATCATGTTGAACTCCTCACTTGCTAGCGAGCGCATTTTCATCAGCAGAGCATCAGACTGAGCAAGTGAAAACTTTCTGGAGCCTTTAAATAGAGAAGCATTAATAGCATCCTACTAAAGTGCACAAAAAATTAATCACTCTTATCCAAAGAATCCACATCACTTAAATAAAAAATTTTGAACCCTTTAATACCACACAGAATATAAGCATCATTTAGGTGTTTGTCTCTTAGGAGATTTTCAGTTTGAACATATGAAATTCAAGAAGCTATACCATGAAACAAGTTAGTCTCAAAATCAGATTTACTGTATAGCCTGCATATTTCTATGTAAAGCAGATCCTAAAATGTATTTCTATTCCTGTTTTAAAGGATTAAAATTAATTACACAACAAAAAAAAATACTGCATTATCAGCTATGAAGTAGCTTTATCAGCACAAGTGAGGAGTCAGTTATATTACCAGCTTATAAACAAACACAGTATCATACCCATTGCTACTAGTTTTGATAGTAGTAGTATTTCAAACGGACAATATTCCTTACCATTTTATTGAAATTAACTGGTGGGCCTTGACTGTATTTGCTTCTTTTGGAAATAGCTATCTATTTTAATCTTCAGTGCCTTACCAGATTCACCAATATAAAAATATTTTCACTACATTTACTGGGCTGATGGAGAGGGGCCTCTAAAGCCGACCATATCAACAGAAACACAGTAAACAATAATTACTTGGTTTGGTGTTTTAAACAACTCAAATACATGTCAAGTTTTAAAGTTGTATCTTCTACAAAGTATTAAGTGCAGCTTCAATTCCGGGAGAAAAATCAAAAATCAATTTCCAGCCAGAAGACTCCAAATCCTTCACAGAATGACTCACAAGCCAACAAATACAGAGAAAGCATTACTGCACAATCATTTTACAAGCACCACCACAGCAGAATCTAGGAATCTCAGTCTCAACTATGAATTAGGATTGCCAGGTATTTACTTCAGGATGTTCGTTAAGAGTTGTGCAACAAAGCAAACCCCACATCAGAGCTGTGCTAGAGTTACCAGCACTAACTTTATTTTGTTATTTCCTTACTGCAGTGAAGTTGGCTATTAAAGCCCCTGTGAATTACTTTTAAAACATCTTTACTAAGCAACTTGTGAATTCAAGAGAAGTACCAAAAGAAGGTAATATCTGGCTTTAGACACCACAGTGAGACTAAAGGTAACTGAGATTTCCTTTTCATACTACACTACCTCCCAATACAAAAACCCCCTAAGTTCAAAATGGATACAGGCTGCGCTATTCTAATATATATATATTGATTTATAAAGCAAATTTAGGGAAGGAGCAAAGCAACAAGACTCATTTGTTGTACCACTCAAATTACAGTTTGAAAGTAATATATACAGGAGGGAAGTACAAAAATACAGTACTTTTGCTACTTACCAGCAATGCCTTTACGCTTTTGAAACATTGCACGATGTGGTGCAGATGGGGATGGGACTGAACCAGCCTGCTCCTGAGCATCTTGGCTTGCTGTAGTTTTTATTAATTCAATAGCTGCTTGAAGAACTCTTAACTGTAGAACAGCTGCCATATCTACAGAGAGGGGCATACAAAGAACAGATGACATTCTTTCTTTACAAATAATCAAGAATTTTTACCGGATGTTTGTAAAGCAAAAGAAGACAACAAAATGTGTCAAGTGCTGTAAAATTCTCTATTCCAAGGAAGTCACATAGAAAGGCACCTTGCTATTCCACATATACAGAGTAACAAGTGAGTTCTCATGGAAAAGCCATTGAATTTGATTACTCTGAAATAAGCCAAATGAAACTGTATCAGCATTTCCATTTAAATACCCTTAATGAACTTCTACAATCACGGTTTGTTCAGATTAGCAGCACACAATTCTTTACCACAAGGCAGGCTCCTGAGGAAAACTATGCTTTGAGAACCACTTAGAGAAAGAAGATCCATCACCAGAAAACTCCCCCTTCTCCCTCAGCAGGAAAATTAATTTAAACTAAAAAATAAATCAACAGGGAAGGGATTTTACTTCTCCAGTCCCGGGACCCCAAAAATAAGCAGATAACTTACTTTGTGTCCTTGCATTTTTACTATTTTGAAGATGACCCAGCAGCACAATGAGGTCTTCAATAACACGAAAATATTGAGAACCTGAGGAGCTGCAGGCATGAATTGCAACTGCTACCAGCAGCTGTTGTATATCGCATGCAAGTAACTTGTAGTCATTCAAGGGAATGCTGCAAACAAAGTTGTAGTTACCAGAAACATGACAATTCTAGTAGATTGTAACCCATAACAAGACCCATTACTATTCCCCTCGCTGCTTCTGCCAGCCCTACCTAATATTACGTTGTATTTCATAGAAAAACGTTATTGCTGAAGGCAGGGCAGATCTTTAGTATTAACTTTTACAGATTGGATGTCTGCAAATCATTGAGCCATTCTAACATTAAGATGACAGCCAAGTTTTAGTGGAAAAGCAATGATGATTATCATCGGATTTCTAAGCTGAAATCCTGTATTTCTCAAAAAAATAAAACTGGCATAACATCTCATTTTGTACCATGCTGAATTAAAACTGTACAGGGGTAAAAAGGAAATCTGTCTATTTCTTCAGGATACCAACTAATGAAATACATTTTTAAAAACCACTTATTGTATAGCCTTTCTTAAAGTACGGAATATTTGTAAATAAGTCATTTAAGCTACTCAAAATCTCAACTATGAAGTCACAGGCAGCACAGGACAGACTTTTCCTGCAGTTTTGACACTGGCTATAGATACAGTAGAATGCTACCATCACCTGGGCTTATTGTTCTGGTCAATTTCATTAGGAAAAGCATCCAAAATGTACATGATATGACAAACTTGCATTTTAAATTTTTAAGTGAAAGAGCATTTTAAGACACAGAAAGAACATTTTCTATTGTTTGAACTGAACTGCTAAGCATTAACTTTCACTTACAGATATCATTAAAGCTGAAACCTCAAAAGTTAGAGTGATTTTTGCTAGACTTAAGGCTATGCCTGAGCTATTTTATAGCAACTGATACAATACTCACTTTGTTTCCAGTCCATTGAGAGCAGCCAGTGTATTACACAACACGTAGAGCAAACCATTATCAAGCAGCAGGTCTGCAACTTTTGAGCAGGAATTTATGATTTGCAGCAGGAGACAGAAGCAGTTATGCAGCAGAACATTATCATACAAAGAGTTCTCTATAAGACCCAGAACAGGAATGACACACCATTTTTGAAAGAGTCCAACATTCTTGACATCTTCCAGATCAAACCTATTAAAATAAGTACAAGTGAGTGACATCCTTAAAATACCAAACTGGTATATGCAACTGGAATACCAGTCTATACCAGTATTTTGACAAGGATATAGATGGCAGCTTCCTACATTCATTGCAGGAATAATGCCTGCCTGCTAAAGGAAATAAGAGCAAAATCAACACTTCAAAGAGCCATAAGGAAATAAAGTGTCTCAGAGGTGTACTGAAGCTTCAACTAACTACTGTCTACAATATAGATTTCATTAAAAGAGAGGGTTGGGGTTTTTTTATCAGCACAGAAAAATATGACTCATCATCTTTCCAGTAATAAGTATTATAACTGGCACAGACAGTATCAGGAAGCCAGATGCAGCTTATATTATATTGATATAATATACTGACTGACAGCAGGTTTGACAACTTCTGGCTTATTGTGATTGTAGAACTGGGAACAGCACTTCACACCCTGTATTATTTGTGCATTAATAAATTGGATTACTATGTTAAGGTTACCAGCCCACCACACAACTGTTATACACAATCCTAAAAGAACCTCAACCATAAGAGTTTCCTTTCCAGCTCCATGATTAAAACTGAGGAAATAAGTTCTCTGCTTTGGTGCTAGTTCAGCAGCCAGGTTTGGGTCCTGCAATTAAATAGGAATATTTGGAGGGGGAAGGGGTGTCTGAAGATCAGGCCAACAGACAGAAGTTATTTGACTATAGATCTTGCAGAGGCAGGAACTGAGCAAGAGCTTTTTACAAGGTTTTTACACTGTTGACTACACTTCAGATGCATGTTCTTCCTGTGCAATCATTAAGTAGCTATGCTAATTCTAAAAATACAATTTACTTAGATAATTGTCTGCTTACAAGAAACCTCCTCTCCTGTCAACATGAAGTAGGTCTTTGGTTCAGGGAAATAGTGTATCTGTGGGATTTTCCCTAAAGGAAATACAAATTTAAACTCCAGGCCAAGCCAAAGCAGCAGTTGTGGTATCAAGCTTTTTCCTTAATCACCTACCAAAATCCACTAGAAGTCTAGTGGCTACTCCTTAAAACGTCTAAGGATGTAAATCAGAGATTCACATAGGATCAGAAAGAACAGGGAGAGCTAAACTGATTACAGGACATTCAAAGTGCCAAAGGCCTCTGAGGCCCTCAGAAGGGCTGAGGGTTTAGAAAATCCCAGCTGAGAGCACCCATCAGATGAAGTTGCTTACAGTTTAAGGGCGAGGTAACAGTCATTACATTCAGATGTTAAAGCTACAAGCAGAACATTTCAAAACCATTTCCAAGGAACTTTATGGTTATTGACTACTTGGATAAGAATTGGAATTAGAATGCTAACACATCCTTGCCTCTAGCAGCAAAGTGTGGTGCTTGT
>VZTU01002564.1:0-47116 GCA_013400835.1 Zapornia atra | reverse complement strand
TTGTTTGTATTTTTAATTTGACAGAAGTTGTCTCTTAAATTGTCATGCTGTAGTAGGACAGACAAGAAAAACTTTACTACTAAAGCCTGTACTCTATTATTTGAGAGGAGCTACTGCACCTACTCAGTGTTACCCAAGTCCAGCACACTCAATTCAGACAAAAATATTACCAGTGTTATGCGTGTTTATTTTTAGAAAACGAACATCTTCTGCATACTATGCTACTCTGACTTGAAATGCTGGAGCCTTAGGATATGAATCACCACTCAAAGTGTAGTTTACTCTCTTTGCATTACATATATGTAGAGGAATTAAAATAGTTGCTAATACTAACAACGCAGACATATTAAGAACTTTCTGAACAGTGCCATTTTTATAGTCATATAATTTCTGCTTGATCAAGCATTCTATACAGGTAGACAATGGTTGTTTGAAAAAATCTAATAACTGAACAAAGATTTTAAATCAGGACTTCAAGAAACTTGCTGGAGACCTCACTATAATGAGAGTACAGTGACTAACTTGCTTCCAACTCCAGTAAAATTCACCTCCTTTTTGGTTCCTAAGCACCTTAACTGAGACTGCTGAATGAAAAGATAAAATGAAGTTAAATCAGGTTTTTGAAGAGAACAGTTGTCTTCCATTCTGTCATTCCCCCAAAATTGCCAAAACAATGTTGGCCAGTTTAAGTAGTTTTTAACTGCAGAAATTAGATTTTTCCCAATAGGCATGTATATTAGTGGGTTTCTGTACTTGTGTACAAAGGGCAGGGAAAATACTACACAACAGTCTATCTAGGCAGTTACATTAATACACAATTTTTAAAAGTTAACTTTACCACTAACAAGTTCCAAATGTAGGGAACAGCACATAAAAACAAAGATATTAAAAAATTTACAACAATAGGAATTATAAAAAGACATTAAGAAAAATCATTCAAAGAGGGGCAAACCAATCAATGCATTTAACGTGTTTGAGCGAGAAACTCGGAATAGTTAAGAATGCAAGACAGAAAACACAGTGTAGAAAAGAGGAATTACAACACATTTTCACAAGTGAGGACATACTATAAGCAGGAAGCAATTCCAAAATCAGATTCCTGTAGAGTGCCTATCAAAGGGCTGAAGCACTCCCTGAAGTCCTTTTTAGAATGGCTCTCTCCATGTCATGGAGGAAGCTACTACTGGGTCAAAGGTTTGAGTGGAGTGCTCAGACTGAGCACTACAGGCCTGTTGCCCTATAACTCTGGTGGGATAGAGGACAGAGTTTCTGCTACTTGCACAGTATCTATGCTTTTCAGCAATGAAGACCTGAACTAGTAAGAAGCATCTGAGATCTTTACAAACAGGTCACAATTCATTGCAGCTCCTGCTCATTAAGAATTGTGCAAGTAACCTAGTGCCTTGGTTTTCAACCCATACCAGATCTCTTACCCCTTCTCTCCAGCAGTAAACAGAGCACCCAGCAGCGAGCTGTATCAGTTTAGAGCAACAAGGCCTTCTGAGACACATTAAAGGGGTCTCTAGTTTTTCTGGAATACTTAGTCTCTCCCCCCCCTCCCCTCTTCAAGGAAAACTGAGCATTTGCCAAACACAAAGATTTCAGAGTGAAAGTACCTGCAGCACCTGACAAGTTAGCAGGAAGTGATGGACAACTTGAGCTTTCAACAACTGTTTAATGTTAAACATCTGTTGGTGATGGTTGGCTCTGATAAGGATTTCTAGAGCTGCTAACAGAGTTCCCCAAACACCTTGCTGAAAAACAAAACATATCAGGAAACATGGCTTTAAAAGGAACTTATGAGTCTATGCACTGAGAATAAAAAGTGTTTGGTAACATAACCAAGTCAAGTTTTATACTACTTGAAAAACTAAGTGACTGCAAATGGTCAGGTCACAACTAGAAACTATCAGAAAAGTTAAGATTGTACAAAATTAAGCATGTTTTAACGACTAAGCTACAAAGGAATTACTTCTGGCTAAAGCTAGTTTTGTATACTCCTTGCTATATTAACACTAGATGGTTATTTTCAACAGTTTAACTCCAGAGGGAAGTAGGTCTTCCTCAGTCTTAACAAGTTTCCTTAAAATATTAATCCATTCAACTGACAAGTCATTTACATAAATTACACTTACAGGATTTAATACAGTAATGATATTATCATTGATTATGGGAGCTTGATGCTACTACCAACTATTCAAAGAAAAATTAAGGACCATTAATTTTAGAAAGTTTTTGTATTTACTTACATCTAACTGGAGACATTCATTTCAGGCCTCAATATTTTATCACTTTAAAAATACTGACTTCTAGACTTAATTTCCCAAAATGAAATGAATTACCTTGGCTTTAGACCAGATCTTCCAGTCAAGCAGCAGCTTTTCTAACAGCTGAACATCTTGGATAACCGCAGTAGAATCCGTGTCAAGCATGAATTGCCCGTTTTCATCTATATAGAGAATCTCATCACTGCAGCATCCTTCAAGGAGAGTCTTAAAGAGAGGGAAAGTTGATTTGAATGTCATAAGCACAGAGCAGTACAGTTGTCCTATCCAATATATCTAAAAAATCTGTAAAGATACAAACTTGATAGGAAAGGCAGACAACTGCCTGCTCAACTTTGAAAATAGTTCCTGAGTAGTTCTCCCACTGGAGACATTTAAGCAGCTTCATTCTTAGAACATCAGTACCAAGTTTGGGTTTTTTTAATATTTTCAAGTGCACTCAAATAATTTTACTAATTGCTTACAAGTTTCAATTTACATGAAGATGTTTGCTGTGGAAGAAACAAAGTTGCTTCCCCTCCATCTCCACTGAAATCAGGGTCTTTCAACACTTTCTTTTTACACCCCTTACCTATCAGGAGTTCCTAGTTCAAGGCAAAAGACTC
The DNA here is from genome assembly GCA_013400835.1 of Zapornia atra. Taxonomy (NCBI): domain Eukaryota; kingdom Metazoa; phylum Chordata; class Aves; order Gruiformes; family Rallidae; genus Zapornia; species Zapornia atra. The sequence continues at coordinate 44,226 of VZTU01002564.1, read as the reverse complement.
CTAGACTGAACTTGCACCCAATCACTGCTCTGCTTTTGTGAAGACAGCTTCAGATGCAAAATTAAAATCAGAGAATTTTCTCAGTTTGTACTAACATTGAACAACATATCAAGTTTGAAGAACACTACCTTCAACATGCAAAATCCAACAATGCATTTTGGTTTGATCAACACTCGATGAATCATAGAATACCCATTACAGTTGTCCATCTCCTGTATTCTCTGTTGGTTGTATTTTGTTAAAGATAGTATAAGCTGTAGTGCTAAAGCTTGAGTGTCTTCACAACTGCTTATCTCTACAACCTGGAGGCAAATTAAATGGAACAGTTTAAGTGAGAAACGTTAGAAGAAAGTCTTAAACTTTGTTGCTGTCTTAAATCTCAACTTCTGGATTAAATCAGTTTTAATGGTTTTTGAGAGTATGTACATAACCTTCAAGTCTGCTTATGTGTGTACATTCAGATACTATTTGAGTCCCATTAAAAGAATCCCTTTTTAAGAAAAGAAATAAATCTGTTCAAATTTATTTTGAAGGCACCAATTTATTCTTGCTATAATACAAAGTCACACGTTCATAAAATACACAATCACTAATAGGAATAAACTCTCATTTACTCTGGAAATCTGTTAGGCAGAGAATGGATTGAGAGCAGTCCTGAGAAGGGATTGGGGGTGTTGACTGACAAGCTCAACATGACCTGGCAATGTGTGCTTGCAGCACAGAAAGCCAACAATATCCTGGGCTGCATCCAAAGAAATGTGACTAGAAAGTAAAGGGAGGGGATTCTGCCCCTCTCCTGGGGCCCCCAGCATAAGAAGGGCATGGAACTGTTAGAGCAAGTCCAGAGGAGGGCCAGAGGTCCGACGCTGGGCTTGTTCAGCCTGGAGAAGGCTATGTGGAAACCTCAGAGCAGCCTTCTACTACCTTAAGGGGGCTACAGGAAAGCTGGAGAGGAGCTGTTTACAAGGGCAGGTAGCAACAGAACAAGGTGTAATGGCTTTAAGTTACAGGAAGGTAGATTGACATTAGACATGAGGGAGAAATTCTTGACTGTGAAGGTGGTGAGGCCCTGGCACAGGTTGCCCAGAGAAGCTGTGGCTGCCCCCTCCCTGGCAGTGTTCAAGGCCAGGCTGGATGGGGCTTTGGGCAACCTGGTCTAGTGGAGGGTGTCTCTGCCTATGGCAGGGGGGTGGAGATACATGGTCTGAGGTCCCTGCCAGCCCAAATCATTCTATAAGTGCCTTTTAAAAATTAGACACCAAATAGAGGATCAGTTCTACAACAGTCCTAAGAATAATCTCTTCTGACATTTAGAAGCCCACTCTTTAAATCAAAAGGTAATATCACATCTTACATAATAGCAATATTATAATTTAATTACACAAAAAATCTATATAATAAAGTTTGTAATTTAAGACAACAGGTATTTTCCACAAATTCACTTCAGAAATCACACACAGACTAGAGTAAGGCAGCTGGAGCATGTGATTTGTTACCCAAATCCAAGGAAAATTTTATATGGAGAACAGATCCATGCACCCTCCTCCTTCTGCCCTCTTACCCTAGCGAAGAGGAAAACAAATGCACCGGTTCCTCCAATTTCATGTAGTATACCCTGAAGAGTTTTACATTCAACAGGCTGAAGTGTTTTCAGGTGATGAGAGTCCAACACATTGCTCTGAACTTCTTTTGAGCTGAAAGGTCTCTGAGAAGGTACAGTTTTTGCTTGACCTTTCAGTCTAATAACAGGTTCATATATAGTGTACTGACCAGGGCAGCATGTGGTATAAACAACAGCAAGACTCTCCTGAAACAAGACAAGTTTATACTTTTTTTTTTCCTCCCAAGACAGTTAAACACAAAAAACACCCCAAAACACAAAGCACACTACCCCCAAAACACAAGCAGCTTTACACAAAACCACCTAACAGCAAGTTCTACTTTACTACTAGCATGATCTTGAGTTTCATGTGGATGCATGTGCAATAAAATGCAACAGGAATCTTAAACTTTGGTAAACATATACAATAGCTACAGCACAGAAATCTAAGAAAGCACTAAAATTCCATGAAGTATCCTCCTCACCACTTGAATAATTGCAACTATTTTGCATAAAACCAGTTACTGATTAATTGAAAAGAAAATGAGTCTACGGATACCGGGAAAATTGTTTCCCTTTCTAGAGTGCAAGTCCAAAATAGAAAGTGATCTGCTATTTCTCCAGAATTTCTACAAGTTTGTCTTAAGTCCTTTAACCAGCTTTGCCATAAGAGGATTGCAATAGTTTTATTTCTGATGAAGAGATTTAGACCAAAACCAGAGCTCTTATGGGAAGTAACTGATTCATTTTCACAGAAAATGTAAAATCATTATACTTGGGCCATTTTTTAAAATAGAGGAGTAGCTACATTTAAGATGTTTGCATTCTATACAAAAGGGCAGAGATTGATTTGTCACTTGAACACAGTCCTTTGCTCTGGTTACTTTGAGTTTTGCCACAAAGTAACAAATCAGGCACACAGCTTTTAAGCTTAGGCTTTTACTTATTCCATTCATTGCTGATTAACCTCTTCAGAAGTTTAGTACCCTTGTTTACAAGGATCACATCCAGATGGAATGACTTTGCCTACTGCTATGGAACAAGATGAGAAAAATCCCTCTGGTGGAAACAATTCATAGAGCAGGAATTACTAGTGCACAAAGAAAATTCCTGAAATACAGCAGGCTTTACTGATAAGAAGGTTTATTTTATTCTTTTTCTACTGCAACTATATTGACACCCGCATCTGGCAAAGGTGTTTCAGTCAGGAAAGATGAGGGAAAACTAAGATCTGCCACATGGAAAATTACTTTTCAGCCAAACTTGGTGCAAACTTACTCCCTCTCAAAACCCTGAAAGAATAGGGATGAAGTCTTTTGCTTCCTGTTAGAGCCAGATAAATCTCCATTTCTCCTCAGTTTTAGTGTCAAAAGGTTAATCAAGCTGTCCTTGGCTACCTTTACACTAACAAAAAGAAGCACTGTGTATTCACCTTCGGGCACTTGGAGGTGCGTGCTTATCTGATAGGTGAAGCACGCAGTATTATAGAAGGTGGAATGTTTGGAGTTTGTCAGAGTCCAACCCAAAGCACAATGGAACAGCCGCCCTGTGTGGGGTTCCAGCCCCACAGAACTAAGCGGGAAGAACCCTGCAGTGTTTTTGATGGGAATTGGATTTGCTCCTGCCTGCTTTGCCAAAGCGAAGCACTTGGGGAAACAGCAGGACACACGTTCCCAGGTTCTTAATCAATTCTAGGAGATTAAAACCCATCTTACTTACAGTTAAAGGCCCAACATCCACTTCCTTTTTTGCCATGAAGAGCTCCTTAATTTGTTCACATTGTAGAATCTCTTTACTTATGTACTTAGAGAAATCGGTCGATGTTTTGCCATATTTACAAGGCATTACAGAGGTGAAGTCCGGCCCACAGGTGTACAAGTAAAATGCTTCCTCAGGTCCGATCTTTGCACCTAAAACCAGAGAAGAAGCTCTTAACTCTTTAGTGTACAATAAAATAAAACTCACACATTGGCTAGGAGACTGTATCAGAGACTTTATAAGGAAGATGCCTGTCTGATGAGAAACAGAGTCCAATGCTTACTATTAGCTATTACAGATCAATGACTTCTGACACATCACAGGCCAGATCATTCAGTGGCAGAGGCAACTGAAACCAACTTGGGAAAATGATCTGCACAAACTGAGGCCTAACAGCTCTGAATAATCAATTACATTTTAATTGAAGAGTCATCTATCTAAGCCTCATTGAAAGTTTTCAAAGCATAGCAAAGTTACAGATACCAACAACATGCTACAACAGAATCACAGAACTGCAGAATGCTTTGGGTTGGAAGGGACCTGAAAGATCATCTAGTTCCAGCTCCCCACATGAACATAGCTGAGTAGAGCGACCAAGAAGGGCACAACAATAAAAGCTGCCTATGACAGGGAGGAAAAAGAAATACAAATATGTAGGAGAAGGCCAAATTAATCTCCCTTCCCTTTCCAGACAGCATGTCTCAGGTTATCTGTTTCCACAAAGGCAAATTCAATGGAAGCATCCAGAAGGACTCAAGTCTAATGTATGGGTGCATGGTAACTGTACAGCAGTAAGCCCAGTGTTCTACAAATACCTCAATTATGCTGTCTGTAAGCACACAGCAATCAGATCATGTATGTTCACCAGGTGGGGCTCACATTTATGACAAGCATCTCACCTATTGCCTGCACAAATACACCATATCTATGCACACAAAACACCTACACACCCCACACACCCTGGCAAACAGATTTCACTTGTGCAGTAGTCCTGACAGGGCCACTGCACATGAAGTGTCAGTTGATCACCAGAAGGGTTCCAGCCTTCAGCACTAAACAAACATCCCTGGACAAAACTTGGAAGGACTGAGAAGAACTATACATCTAAGAAAACCCCAAACTAACCTTAACAGTTCCAAAGAGAAGCATGCCTAACAGTATTCATTGGTTCAGATTTTGTTTACTTTCTAATATGCTTTCAGTAATTTAAAACTAGTAGTTTAGAAGCAGGTAATTTAAATTAATTTTACCAGCTGTGAGAAACGAAGTGCTTTAAGAAAAAAAAAAACCAGAGCAAGCACCACCATCTCTCCATCCCCTACCTCAAGGTATTATTTCTAGAAATTTAAAGCACTGGTAAAGTAACTGGAATTGCCAATTGCAACACTAAAAAAAGCAGGAGAATAGTGGGAGGAGGACACACAAAAAATTAGAAAAACTTGCCTACTTCATCGCTGTGTATTGTTGCTTCTCCTATAAGAGCTTGGCATGTTTAAAAGAAATTAAGCCCCTGACCTTAGAGACTGCCCTGGTTTTGGTTGAGAAAAATGTTGATTTTCTTTCTAGTAGCCAGTTTGTGATTTTTATTTATTATTAGCATAAATGCTGATAACACACTGATGTTTTTCGTTGTTGATAGGTAGTTGTAGCACTTACACTGTCAAGGACTTTTCAACTTCTCACACCCTGCCAGGTGGACAAGAAGCTGAGAGAGCTCAGCCAGGACAGCCATCCCAAACTGGCCAGAGGGATGTTCCCTACTGCTCGGGGTATAACTGGGGAGGCTGCCAGGAGGTGGGATCCCTGCTCAGAAAAACTGAGCATTGGGTTGGTTTTGGGTTTATCCCCTTTTGCACAAGGTAAGCAATTGCATTTGTGCATCACTTTCCATTGTTGTTCTCTTCCTTTGTTATCCTTTTAAGCTGTCTTTATCTCAACCCATAAGTTTGTTTTGGTTTTTTTGTGTTGGTTTTTTTCTTTCCCTTCTCCTCCTTACCCCCTGGGGGGAGTGGTGAACAAGCAGTTGCCTGGTGCTTAATTACTGCTGCGGTTAAACCGCAACACAGGGGAAAGAGGAAATGAAGATGTATTTAAGAAAAAAAAGCATACAGAAGTACCATTAAAAAGCAGCAGATTCCCAAGATCCCATCTACCCGACAATCGAAGCAGTTCTTCTTGAGATGATGTGCAATGGCCAATCATACAAAACGTTTTATTACTGTCAGATGACAAGCTTGATTTCCTGGGCAGTGCATAATCTAAATTAATCTCACATTTCCTAAAAAAAAAAAAAAAATATAAAGAAGAGAGTTTAAATATTAAGAAGGGATCAAAACTGCTGAGGTACTCAGGTTTAAAACAGATTTTAATATTTAGTAGATGAGCCATGCTGTTAGCAACCTTAAATTATTAAAGCCATCTTTGACTTCAAGATACCTTAAAACACAATTACATAATGATGTACTGCACAGAACAGAGGAAGTCCCAACTAGGATTGCAATTTGGTCAAGACTTCCTAGATCTGTTATTCCTTCCTCCTCAAAGAAACTGTATGTTATGAACACTATACACACCTGTAAAACATTAGAAATTTAAGAATTTTTACTATTCCTAGAAAGTCAAAGGCCTTTAAATATGCTAACAGACATCATGAGAACTGTTTCACATATGCTGGAAGACAGTGTTGAGAATTTACTTATACTAGGGAACATTGTCAGAGCTAGTGTGCTGTGCAGCCACGGGCAATAAGCCTGATGCTTTCAGAAAGCATCCCATTACCCTTATGTTCATTTACATAAGCAGACCAACTGGACTGTAAAGGTCATCTGAAGCTTCCTGGAAGAGCCTAACTATGAACAAATCTGCAACTAACTCTCTGCATAGACGGGCCTCACTAACTGAGCATGTACAGACCATAGTAGCATTTTTAGTTTCCCTTGTAGCTCCACATTTGGACTTTACTGCACACCAGCGTGCACACGCTGAACAACAGGGAGGAGGAAATCATGCTGCTTAAAAATCCATGTAGTTTCAAGAACAACTACATGTTTACAACTCCATGTAGTTTCAAGAACAAAGTGAAACAAGTGTTATTACTTCACAGTTTCAGGTTTAACTGGAGGAACCAAAACTGCAACAGCTTTTTTCCTAGATACAATTTTAGGAATGTCTTTAATAACATTGCTTCTCTGCTGACCAAATTCTAGACTAATAGTAAAGAATTTTTGTGATGTATGTAATTGGTTTACAACACAGCATTTGGAACCCTGGCTTCATGTTTAGGACACAAAGGAAGTCTTCAGTCTGGACTTTAGAAAGGAAGGACAAAACCCATGATATTTAATAAATTTCTTTTGCTCTAACCAGTGACCAGTTCATGCAGTAGCAGGCCCACACAATCTAGTAACAGGTACCTCATTCAGGAGCACAGACCTTCAGTTTTCAGTGAAAGCAGTACTTCCCACTGCCAGTTCTGATCTTGCCCGAAATATTTGTCTCCATTTCTCTCAGGGGAGCAACATGACTGCTTTCTCTCCATATCTTCTTCATCTCTACTTTTAACAATATTGCCAGTACCTGAAATATTCCACCTTAATTTTGATTTTTAACCTCACCAGAGATGCCTACTGCTAACTTCATGCTGTAGCTTTTTTGGATCTCACTCAAAGTCTTGTAGTACTTACCTCCTTCACAATGAAAAACATTCACATCTGCATTGGTCCAAGGTATGATCTGAAGCTTCTCAAAGCAAACAAGACCATTCTAGATACTTCTAGGGAATTCCTAGAAGTGTAAGACACCCCTCTCCTAACACCTGAAGATTTACTCAACTGTAATTTCTGCTCACACCAACACAGTGCTGATCTTTTTCTACCAGAGGACATTTTGAAGAAAATAAATGTCTAGCTCCAACCAACGTATACTTTACCTCTGACCAGAAATCCACAGCATCAGCTTTCCATGGATATTTTTCTTGCCTTCTGGCTGCTGTAGATATGTTAATGCCAAATGCTGCCACCTGCCCACAAGGAAAACATTCTCTGGAGATTCAGCCTGTGCCAGCAGACCAGCTTTCATCTCATCATTTGGATCCATACACATACTATGATAACAGAAAAGGGAAGACAAGTGTGTGTGTGTTTATTTTCAAATCTGCATTTTCATTTTCCAAATCTGCAATTTTTTGGCCTCTGTTACTTTGAGATGGCATCCCTTCCCTTCGCTATACTTAAAGCGCCCAACATAAGCTCAGGAAATCTTTACATTAGTGTTTCAACTCAGTTAGCCTGTCTACATGAATCTGCTTACATTGAAGATAAGGATATTATCCCATTTTAGAGCAAAGTTAAGTTCTCTTTATTGAAAAAAAAATGCAGGTGCTTTGAATGCTGTGAAATAAAGTGTTCCAAAATTGCAGCTTTAGATCAGTTTTAAGAATACAATACTTAGAACTAAATTAGGGCTAAAATGTATTCAGAAGATTAAAGTATTAAGTAACAGCAATTTTCACACCTGGAGTGTAAAAGCCTACAGCTACAAAGCTTTTGCTTATATTCACACATCTGCTGTGTCCTTTTTTAATACTTGAATTGCTACCTTGCACTGCAATTATGGTTGATGACTGATCTTCCATCTCTGGGCAATTATTTATATACAACGACATGAAACACAAGACCAGAGACTAACATTTTAAGCAAGTAATCCTGTAGATCTGTATGCAATAAAATCACTTGGTGTTGCCAACAGCGTGCAAGATGACTGCTATAGAAGTCAGGTCTCTATTCTCCACCAGTATTCTCTGCAAGCTGCTACTAGAAGTATCAATACATATGTTCACAAGACTGCTTTTGGACTAATGCACCATACCGAAATATGAATGCTCCTGTGTTCAAGTCGGCCCAGACTTGTATCATCAGTGCTTTGGAACCCAGTGACACTATATGAACACAGCCATCTTCAACGAGTTTATCTCCCAGGCTTAGGTATTCCATTCCTACAGACTTCGTTTCTTCTAGAAATATAAGCATGTTTACATCAATTACAACACAGCACATTATAACAACAATGCCTGTCCTACCAGCCATGAAGTATGAAAAGAAATAGTAAGGTACTGCAGAGAGCAGTTGACTGTTTAGCTGGGGTTTTTTGTTGTCTTTTTTCTTTTTAAAGTTAGCTAATACATCTGATTCTTCACAGACCTAGGTCTCATACTGAAACAGGAGCTTGACATTAACCCAGCACTTCACATCTGTAATCACATAAACCCACTAAGCATAAATACACCCTAATTCAATGATGCTTTTGCCATGCCATATCATATTGCATCCTTACATTGAACCAGTAGTCTTAGTGTACACCAAGAAATCTTTAGATTTTTCTCTACAAATCATTCTCTCTTTTAAGCATGATCTTTCATTCAATGTTTTTAAGTTTACTTTACCAAGCAAAAGCACAGACCTTCTAACAAAAGCAACTCTAGTAAGTTCTAAGATTCAGGGTTGGGTTCCCCTCCTCTTACTCAAATACAGTAAAAAATTAAATGTATCAAGTGCTGTGACTGGGAGGCATTTTAAATAACTTCCTTATTTCTCCTCTAACAAATTGTAATCCAAAAGATTCTGCTCAAAAAAGAGTTTGGGATCACATGGGTCTCTACAAAAGTATAAACAGAGAAACATACTGCTATGATGTTTACAATGGTGCACGTACAAGCATTTACATTTGTCATGGTTTTGCGAGGTTGGGTGCTGGAAAAGAACAGGGGTGCAGAAAATGGCGGCTGTGAGGAGCTGCCGGAATTCTCTGGAGCTCCAAAATGTAAACAATCCAAGGCCAGAATCATTGTTGACCAGGGCCAAGCCAATGAGACATAGTCATAGCGCCTCTGAGAATCACATATAGGAGAAAACAACCCGGAAGCAGCTGCATTTTGCCACCGGAGAAGGGAGTGAGAAGATGTAACGAGCTGTGCAGATACCAAGGCCGGGGAGGGGGAGTGGGCACCCCAGGTGCCGGAGAGAAAGATGCCCCTGCAGCCCGTGGAGAAACCCCATTGTAAAGGCCGAGACCCCACCTGCAGCCCGTGGAGGGGCTCCACGCTGGATGGAGCAGGTGGAGACATAGAGAAGATGCTGTGACCCTTACGCTGAAGCAAGCCCCTGCCAGCACTTGGAACCTACAGAGATGAGCGAGCGAGAGAGAGAGAATTGCACTGGTACAGGTTTGCTGGGGGAGGCTGGTGTGCCCCGTGTGAGGACTGGGACTGAGAGACATTGTGATTTATTGCTGCCCGCCACAGCAGGGATCCAGGCGGAGCAGCTGATGAGACACACGGAGAAAGTTCGTGGAGGACTGTCTCTAGTGCGTGGGACCCCACGGTGCAGCAGGGGGAGGGTGTGTGGAATGGATTTTCCCCCCCCCGGCCGAGAAGGAAACCAACTTGCAAGGAACTGACCGAAGCCCCCGTCTCCCAGTCCCTGCCCCCCTGTGCTGTGATCGGGGGGAGGAAGGGAGTGAAATCATGACTAGATTGAAGTCTGCTAAGGAGGGAGCGGGGTGGGGAGGTAGAGGTGTTTTAAGATCTGGGAAAGGAAAACAGCTCATGAAGTAACCGAGAACCCCATTATTATTTCCTAGTCCCTGCCCCCCCCTGTACTGCGAGCAGGGGGGGAAGAAGGGAGTAAAATCATGGCTAAAGGGAATTCTGCTTAGAATGGAGGGGTGGGGGGAAGGTGCTACTGAGAACCCCATCGTTCCCCAGTCCCTGCCCCCCCTGTACTGCGAGCGGGGGGGAAGAAGGGAGCAAGATTCTGATTAAAGTCTGCTAAGAAGGGAGTGGTGGGGGGAACGTGTTTTTAAGATCTGGTTGCATTTGTTTAAGATTTGATTGCGCTCCTGACTCCGGTTCTTCACTGTTCTTTCTAGTGTAGTGTAATAAATTAGAATAGTTCTTTCCTGCACTGTGTTGAGTCTGTTTCGCCCATATCGTCACTGATAAAATGATCTCTCCTTGTCCTTATCTTGACTCCTAAGCCTCTTAATATATATTTTCCCCCCTGTCCACCTGGAAAGGGGAGTAATAGACTGGCTTTGGTGGGCATCTGGCCTCCAGCGAGGGCTAAACCACCACAACACTGAGTTACCCTCAGGCTCTGTCTTGATCCAGTCAGAGCATCTTTTAGCTACACGTTCCAATATTTACACCTTAAATCACAAAGATGTAGTAGCTCTCTATTAAAGAAAAGGAACACAAATGCCACTTCTTTCAGCAATACATGAGACCAAATAAATGTGAGAACAGTTGTTTTCCCCATGACCTCTCACAGCTGCAGCATTTAGTATTTTCTTCAGCATAATATGAAGCAGCATAAAGACAAGTTACAAATCCCATGAGAACACTAAGTTTCTAAGGCAACAGGTATTAATCAAATAAAGATGAAACATTTCCAGCCTTGGTCCTTAGATATACAATACAGTTGTCAAAAAAAATAATCTGGAAGACTACTGCTTCTGTTTAATATCCAACATTAAAAAAAAATCAGCCTTTTGTATATAGCACATCAATTAGTAACACCTGTAACCAGAATTCTTCAGTGCTACCTACAGAAGTACAGGAGTTATTATATCCTCACCTGCGCTGTCAAAGCTGTTCTCTCTCACAGCAACCAGTCTGCTTCTTCGCTTGATTTTTTTTCCCTTTTCTGTTGAATTTTCTGCCTCATGAGCACACTCCAGATGAAACCATAGTGAGACACTGAAGCCTTCAGACATGTGTGGCCAACAGTTTTGTCCAACTAAAGGCAATTGAATTGGGGCTACATGCCAAGAAGAAAGGAGCTGGTGACTCAAGTTTTCACCATCTGCCTCCTTCTTACTCTGTGAAAACTTCGCTCTTTTTAATAGCCCAGCAGTTTTGCTGTTGGAAGTGCTAGCAGATTTTTGTGAAGTACTACTACTCAAATTTGTGCCATGTAGCAAAGGGAAGGCAAGGTACTGTAATGGGTTCATGTAAATATTAGTCTCTATAATCTTCAATACACCCTTGAGAAGTATCTCCTAGAAGAAACAAGACCAAAGGAAGAAAAAAAAGACTGTTTACACCATGTAGCCAAGGATCATCTAAGAACCCCACGCTTCATTTACATTTGGATCCATGTTTTCCCAGAGGTGGGCCTCCATCCATATACTGACACACAAAGCACTGAGTAGCAACTTGAACAGACTATGGCCAAACAGCTTTGGGAATTTAGTCAGGGCAGACCGATGTGCAAGTTAGCATGCTTAGGAATCAGCCAACTGCAGCAGGTGGTCACTGCACAATCTTCTCACTTCTGTTACGTGCAACAGATTAACTTACACCAGCAAGAGAGCACACCTTTTACCCTATGCTTGAGAACGTTAAGAATGAATATGTGGGTCATCACTTTGTTGCTGCATGATCAGTAACACAACTAGTTGATCCCTCAAACCACAACAAAGTTCATCTAGTTACCTCCTGAAACACTGCAAGCAACCTCTGGAAATATCGACTGGTGTCTCCTTGTTTGGTTTGGCATTATTCCAGACTCTGCAGTATTATTTTTTTTAATTCCCTTCCACTTGTTTTTTCCCTACTGACTCCAACACAAACCCCACAGCATTGCTATAGATAGCTATTCCAGCAGCATCTCTCACACAAACAGTAGATTTCAGCATTACACAAACCAACCTAAGACAGTTTTGAAAGTAATTCCTTCTGCTAAAGCATTCATAAAATAGCAAGATGCTTTATAACTTTAAAGGAATCACTTCAAATTTTACAGTGTAATAGTGCTCTGTTGTCCATAACCACAACATCAGTCTCCTCAAGAGGAATCTCGTTTCTTCATGCTGAAGCACATTCCCAGGGTTAAGACACACTCCAAACACCTCTCCTTATCTCCCCTTTCCTTTTCATGTTTTGAGAATTAATTATTTTAGCAACTAAATTTTATTTGCTCTGTTCAATTACATTGTTGCTGTCACAATCTTCTAATTTCTAAAAGTACTTGGGCACAAAATGTTCTTTTTGCTTCCTTTTTGCCATTAAGCCTCTGAGTTTTGCTATATACTACTCGATACGTACCGTGCAAGGTGTCTTCTCCAGAAATATCCTTAGAAGAAGAGTTAGCTCTTCTGAACACATCTGTGAACTCATCAAGGAAACTAGCAGGTCTACCAGCACCATCTGGCATGCTAAAAGCAAGACAAAATAATATCCTTGAGAATAATGTTTAAGAGGCTTCAAAAATTCATATTCCATGCTATTACGAAGAAAGATGAACTTGGAATTCAGAGTGTTTTGCAAAAGCATTTCAAATTCAGAAAGCAGTAATGACTAGAAGATGAGTTCTAGAGAGATCCAACAGCCCTCCAAATGTCATTGAACACATCTAGATGGCTACAAGTCTGACACCCAGGTTTGCAAAGTAGAGTCTGAAAGTCTGAGAACATTAGCATCCACATTGCAAATGCTCTCCCCACAAACCCAAGGATCAAAGTCCTGGGATGGGTTTACATCATCTCCTGCTGTGGAGCAATGTCATTATGTGAAGCTACCTTAGGGCAAACATTTAATTTTCTTCCACAGCCTTGGACTACCTAGATGCTCTCCAATTAGAAATAAAACTCTGTCCAAAACTCACCGAGTTACAAAAATTTGAAATGAAAAAGTTATGTTGAGATGGAGTGAGACTCAATCAGCAAGATAACTGCTACTGCTTTTGAACAATGTTTGGTAACACTGTCACCCTAGGTTTATGATTTCAACTGTCATTTTTAGATCTGACAGCACATGTTTAAACAACAGACTTCCATTAGCTCAAAAATAGCCCTGTATTTACACGTAAGTTAAAGAGTTGTCACAAGTTAAAGCAGCAGCTGTGTAAGTTCACACATGCCAGTGAATTTGTTTTGTCAATTTTTCAGTTGTATTGTGAACTAAAAATTGTGTGCACATCACGTTCTGTAAACAATATTTCATTTACTCACACCTTAAACTCACCATGAAAACTACAGTCTGTTTGTGTCAATATGTTCAAAAATCCTCCCAGAAGTAGTTTAACAGCTCCCTGTTAAAAAAGCAGGGAAAATGAATACCTGAAGACTACACACCAGGTCAAAAAACTCAAATAATTTCTTTCAATCAATTCCTATCTACTTTTGATTTTAAAGACAGTTCCAGTTACTTTAAGATGATGGAAATTTTCTTTTGCATTTGCTAATGGATATTCTTTCATGTTCTGTACAGTTGCAGAAGAGAAACTTTGAAATCCAAATGATTCTAGAAAGACATCTTTTAACCATTATGCAACCAGCAACTGAGGTCTCCCTTGTTTTCTTTCCCGTAACAGGATTCCATAGGTTGTGATAATATACAGCATATTGGGGTGAAGATATAATTCAACCTTTCCCCAACCTTACATAGATATTCAGAATGTTTACAGATATACAAGAAGATAGTTGCTTTTTTTTTTAATGTTTTGTTGTTTCAGTGGCATGATGGTCATTAAGTCTGTATCTATAGCTCTAGTGCTTGAACAGTCTTGAGAAAATAAGGCAACTATGAAACTCAGAATCCCAGGTCACTATTAGGTAGATTGGTACTCAAACTGAAGACAGTAAGATACACAAGTGCTAAGCTCTTGACTTTCTTGAGGAAGGTTTTTACCTGTTCTATAAGTACAGTGGCATTTCTCTCCTTCTGGCTGATGATTTTCAGGCAGCTTTGGAACACATGAGCAAGTACATCTAAACTTGCATTGCCAGCTGAGAGCAAGTTTAATTCTAACATGCAGATTTCAGGATACATTAACTCTCCTTGACTGACGTTTTCAGCTAGGTCATTAAAATAACCTGGAGGACCAGTACATCCTGGTTCTGCCTTTATGTCGGCTCCTGAAAAAAACCACACTTGTCTTACTGAAACTTCCTCAGCTGAATTCAGTTTGCATCATTCAAACAGAACATCCAAGGACATACTTTCTCCAACCTTCCCATAGGTATACACTAAAAATAGCCACTAGCTCATAAGCACTTTACAGAAGTTAATATAATGAAAATCTGAAGCAGAACAGAAGGTATTTTCCTGCCAATACAGAAGGGCAAGGATGCAGTTTCTCCTGTTACATGCTCTTAAACTATGTGCCTTCATTTCCTGGGAACTGGACGCACACAGTAATGATGAAATAAGCAATTCATGAAACACAACAGTAAGATCATTGTACTTGAGCATCGAGCTTCTGTACAGAGTTCTGAGCCTGCCAAGAACTGAGATAAAATAATTTTAATTTATTTCATGTTCAAAGGTTAAGGGAAGCAGCTGTTTAGTTATTTAACTCAGAAAACGCACATGACAGCACATGACAGAGTTTCTCCATGACACCCAAAAAATCCCAAGAATTCAGTTAAGTCTCTCCTTTTACATCTTGAAACTTTAAAACATATTACTACAAAAATGCTTGGTTCAGACATGTCTCATGGAAATATTTGAGGTTAACTTTTTAATTCAGGAAAGTTTTTTAAATTGTAGGTCTGTTGGTAAAGCCCAGTCACACAGGTAAACAGCAACAGTTCAACACAGTTCTATTAAAGGCTGTTACTGCTCATGCTGACCTCATACAAGGACAGACACATCCAGATGTTCAGCACAAACCAAAAAAACTAAGCAAATTCACATTCAAAATTAATTACACAAACAGAACACAGCAAGTGATGTGCACAGTTGTTGAATGAATACAGATCTATAATTAGATTCTCTAATTTATACCAGACTGTTATAATGCTAATCAACAACTTGAGCATTATTTTCAGACAAACTACAGATAAGCATCTCCGGAGAAAATGGCTTCTGGAACACAATAACGCGTTTGGAGCAACATGACTTCAGAGCAGGAGTCACATAAACCAAGAAAACCAAGACAGAATAGTTCTTGTAACACTCAGTAAGAGTATTCATCATCTCTTCATCTGCAAGTTGTAAAGTAAAAAAGTTAAACTTCTCCTATCCACTAAAGGTCTCTGGTGCTCACCCAATTTTTCTAAGTCTCAAAAGACAAGCAAGCTTTGCTATGTCATAAAGAATGCCTTGTATAGTGAGTTCACATTTACCTTCATTCTTGGTTTCACTATCATCAGTGTTACTTTCACTATCTGCTTCATATCCTTCCTCTTCAGCAGTAAGTTTAAGACTGCAGCACTGCGATTCTTCAGTCTCCTCAGAAATATCTCCAGGTTGGGACACAGGCTCCTTTTCAGTGTAATGGGTCTGTATAACACATACAGATTTACCACCTTTGGTCAGAACAGCAAATAACTTGGAACCTTCCAGATGCTCATTTTCTCCAAGCCATTGGGAAAGAAACAAACCATACATTTTCTAGAAACTTGTGATACTTTTTTTTTATGGATACTTCATTCCTACCTAGGAAGTGGATTCTGCAAAGACGAATTTTTCTTGCTACCTGACCAAAGCTTTGGTAAGCAGGTGGCCAATGCATTAACAACTGTGTTTCCACAGTCGCTATCGCCATTAACATTGTACCCTGACATTCACTCTAGGGTGAAGATATGTCTGCAGCCACCAAGGTCGGTCAGCATTCCTGTTTGAAGCTCTCCCATTGAGAGCCTGCCTACCACACTCGCGGGATGAGAGAGTGAAGAGAACAGCAAGTTTCAGGTGGGTATGTAAAGCATAACCCAGCTTGTCCATTTTTGGGGCATGACCCCGAGCAGTAAACATGGGGAGCATATCAATAGCCTGCATTCAACTTACATGCTTATGTATGAGAATCACAGAATTAACCTTCAACAGCCACAATAACCATGTATTTAAACATGTTCTATTGAGTTTAAACATTGACCTGAAGAACTTAAACCTGACCAAGCAAAACTTGCTGTTTTTAAAAATAGACTGAGGTAGTGTTTCATACCTTTTCAATTTTTTCTTCAGAATGATCCAGATCAGAAGAAAAAGTGCCCAACGCAACACGAAGCAATGAATCAAACAGAGGCTTTGCCAAGTCTGTTTCTATCACTTTGGATTGCACAAGCTGCTCTCTTATTTGAAGTAATATATCATCCACACAGGTACTCTGTTTTGGGAGAGACAAACGTTTTGATTCATGCTATTCTGTTTTGGCTAACAAAAATGGTTTAATACTTCAATTTAAGAACATCCCCTGCCACCTACACTAATCTGGTTTCTCAGCCAAAACCAGACTTCATCCAGTCTCTTGCAATAAGAAAGATTCACCCTGTTTGTCATGACAGAGACTTAGTTGCTTAAGCAATCTGCACACTGAAAAGATTCTGGCAACGAGCTGTTTCCCAAACATTGCAAGTGAAAGCACTGTTTCAAAAATAAACATCTCTGAAATGCTTCCAAGTACACAGGATATTCAAACTACACCACAGTATTACTAGAGAGATGAACAAGACAGAGGGCGACATGTCCAAGCTCACAAAAACAGCACACGGCCCAGACAGAATTCCAGTCCTCAGGTCTCTCCTGCACCTGTAACGCCGCCTGCTTTTGTAACAAGCTGCCAACTAAAATGCAAGATAACAATTAAAACATTAAAGCACAGAAGGTGTCTTCTGTGAATTAAGAGCTTTGTAGAGTACTGCATTAGTTCACCTCTAAGGCTTAAGAAGCTTCGTTTCTTTCTGGTGTCCTTTCAGTACCCCTCTTTAAGTGCCATGCTCTGCTCAAGAATCACTTTCAAAAACACCTTGTGTGAGTTACTATGTATAATGCTCACTTCTCCCTTACACAGGAGTGGGTTGAAGAAGAGGTGTTATACACATTCTCCAGTGAGTAATCTTTGGGAAAAAAAAAACAAACCAGCAAACCAAAACAGCCTCTGGAGAAAGTGGGACTGGACAGAAGGGCTACATAGGGTGGAGAAGGAAGGAGAAGAAAAAGAAAAATTAGCAGGCAATAACTGACCAGAAAAAACCCCAAACCAAAAAACCCCACATGATCAACCAGCAATTCACGGTTGTTGACACCCACTCTCATTTTTCCTGCCTGCTGACCACCACCCTGACTACTAACCACACTTAACCGTATCCTTTCAGCCCTACACAAAAAAATACAGTACCATAGTAAGAGAAGCAGCTTTTTTCCTCTCCAAAACCTTCTAAGATACTGTTAAAAATAGCACTATATCAAATACAAGTAAGCTACAAGCAGTTGCACAGTACCTGGTGAAGCATCTCCGCTTCCATCTTCTGCTGCATGGTGTTTGCACTGTGTAGACAGATTGTCAGCAGAGCTTCTAGAAGTCTGATTCCTTGAAGTGCCCACTCAGTCTCTTCTCTTACAGAAGTCTTTATCCCATCAAGATTGGCAACTGAAATGTGTTCCCTACCCAAAGTGCTGTCACAGGAGACACATTCAGGCACCAGCTGTTCTGCACCAGTAAGACTGTCAGAACTATCAAGCTCCAATTGTGTCACCTCTCTGCTTTTAGCCAGCTGAGCAGAGTCATCCTTGTTAAGAAGCTCACCGTAAGGACTCCCATGTGAACTTCTGCTGCTTTCACTCAATACTCTCTCCCTCTTAGCTTGTTCCTCTTCCTTAGCTTTCGCAAGTTTCTGAATTATCAGAATTAACAATCTATGGCATGCTTCAAAGCCTCCCAGTCTATGGAACTGTCTTTGGAAAACTGAACTATGCAAATAGATGCAACGACACATGGACCAAATGTCTGCTGCCCTGTGAATATGGTCCAGGGAGGGCAAAGTAAGGCTTTCCAGTGACAGATATGGTAATTTGTGGCCTAACGGCTCACTAGCTGTACTATCATACCCTGAAGTATCCTCAGAGTCATTAACTGAATCCAGATCACCATCTGCTTCTTTACTTACACATAAAAAAGCCACACAGAGGAATAGATTTATTGTGTTGACATGAATGTCTTGGCTCACAAACTTTTTCTTTTTTGGGTAAGCCTCTTTCAAGCCAGCATAAAACTTGCTCAGGCTTTGAGGAACTTCCAAAACAGCATGCTGGCTATGAAGAGAAGTGGGCAAGTCAGACATAGACTCCTTTTGTTCGCTGTTCAGGTCTTCCAGTTCTGGCATGGCTTGGTCTTTCTCCTGATCACCAAGGCAGAGTATCAAAGTCTCTAACACTTTCAAAGAATGGCTCCTTAAAGTATCTAAGTAATTTAACTCAGTCATTTGATTCACTCCATTACAACTCAGAAACAAGTCTCTAATTACCCTGCAAGAGAAAGCGTAAGAGTTACCTTAGAAATCAGCCACAAATTCATATAGTTCAGACAACATCCAAAATAACTCTCCATTCAATAGATCTGAGTAACACCAAGGACTAATCATGTCTACACTAATTGCTATTAATTTACAATTTACAATAATTTAAGAGAGGAGGGACTTATTTACAGTACTCTAGAATCCCAAGTAAACATCATACATCTGGCAGTAAAAAATTCGTGGTTCTTTGGTAAGATAGAGCATAGGAAATACTGACTTACTTCTAGAACACAGATCACAAATATGTATGATGTTCAAAGCATCAAAGGTATTTAACTTACATATAGACATTTGCTCTTCAGTGATACTTCCTGCCCCTAACTTTTTATTAGCAATCGGAGCTAGTAAATATATTTGTCTCAGTTCTGTGACTCCACCAGAAAGTAGAGATTCCTTCTTAATTAAACGTAAAGTTTTAAGAAACTTTACTACCTGTGTCTATTAGTTGCAGGATGTATTTCAGAGAGAATTCAAGAATACCTTTCAAGCACAACTTTGTTATTATTACACCACCTTGGACAATGTTAAAACCCCTTTCAGGATATTTGTTTCCCAAGTACGTTTTCCCTTTCTTTCTACTCCCCAAGTATTACACTGGGTTTGTACTGAATTTGCGGTAAGGATCTGTAAATTTCTTGGTGTACTATGCTTAATTGTATACACCCACCTTCCCTACCACAGGGTTAGCTTTTATTGTCACCAATTTACATATTCTAAAATAAAACAAACCATGTACTTACTTGTATATTCCCATCATTAAGCCAGTAGGAAATAGGGTATCTTAAACTTTTTAAATCTAAACTTCTCTTGCCTCTGTCACTAAGTCAACTTTCAAAAATTAATAGCTTCTGATACAGTTTAGGTTAGGATAAAAATTAGAAATGTATTAGACAATCCTTTCCATCAAATGGAATTTCTCTGTAAATGTCTCAACCATATTAAATTGATTTCAATTTATCAGGACTCCACAGAAAAGATCAAGACTCTTTCCTGGATGAAAAGCACATTCGTATTCTGGATAAGCTTCCACATGTTGTATTAAATAACTATTTCATCAGTTCAATAATAGATAGGTGAGTTTCCATTTCATGGCTTGGAAGAATANTTTTGTAAATTAGGAAACTTATTTCAGGACAAGTAAATCTCTCAAGCCTTATTTTTGAAAGGTGGTTTCTATGAAAAGGGAAACACATCAAGAAACTAAGTAGTCTAATCCCCACAGAAAAATTACTTGTCAATCTGTTCAACATTCCTGACTCCCTTATGCATGAGAAACAAAGAGGCAAAGAGCATACCACATTGGACAAAGATTTTATTAGTTTCCACACACCTTGGCTTCTTGGAGACCATAACTCATTGGTGAGCAGCCCTCACTTTCTATGGTTTATGGATCTAAGATTAAGTCTGACATTATTCAAACATTTATCTTGTTGCCACCCCTGAAATACCAAGTGGAGCCCACAGTCCCAATAAAACTACTGTTCTGATGAGTAACAAATATGCAAAGCTCTGAACATAATTACCATGTTTCCCATTAATAAACAGAAAGTCAACCAACCTGGATTTAAGCAACATAGGGAGTGTCTGCAAATAAATCTGAAGTACTTCAGAAGGCAAAAACTGGCTATGGTAACTGCACGTGTGCTTGTCAGCTGTAGTTAGTCCGAGTTGCTGAGCACGGCAAGCTAGCTCAACCCCTCTCTGAAGCACGGGATTATAAATACAGTTATATAGTTTCCATTGGACCACTGCATTCCCCTTTTGAATTAAGTGGCAAATATGGCTTGCAATCTGCACACCGCGTAGTTTGTCTTCTTCAAAAACAACATCCTGATAAGCCTCCAGTGCATCCCATCTCAACAGCATATCTTCAGATCCACTGCTAGGCAGAATTCCTTGCACTCTGCAAGAGGGACTAGATGCAAGACCAGCATCACTGGAGTTGCCCTGCAAGGCATCTTCCAGCTGAGCAAGTTGATCACAGTCAACAGTACATATATTGCATGACGCCTGTATAATTTTTGGAGAAATTTCTGCTCCACCCAGCTGATCCAATATAAACTTGTTAAGGATGTTCAGTATGTGCTGTTGAAAATTTTTTAGTATGGGTAACTTTGAAGCATGAAGCAGTGGGACAATCACAGACTTTGGATCCATACAACAACATATTCCTACATTATGGACACCCGAGAGAATCTGAACACAAGTACTGCTCAAAGAAACTCGCTGCAGCAAGTGCAAACACTGGTGTGCACAAACAGCAATGCAACAGCATCTGTCAGGGTAATGAACTTCTCCATTGGAAGTTTCAAAGGGGTTTTTGGAAGCTTGGTTTTTAAAAGCAGATACAGAGAGCCCAGAGAGATCTCTGTGGTGATGCATGAAGTGAGAGTACTCGCATCGCCTGTGCCGCTTTCTTGTACACATTGACTGATGGAGTTGCTCCGATTTCACTTTTTTGACCGTGCTAATTATTTTCATGATGCTGTTGATGAGGCCTTTTAGATGCTCTGAGGCTTCCCCAGTTACTCCCTCATCCTTCATACACAGACATTCCATTTGAAGCACAGTTACCTCAAACAGCTTAAATCCCTGATGCTGTATGAACTCATGAACCAGATCTATAGCTTGACTGAAGTAGAAAGGATTGGAGGCTGCACTTTGTAGGCAGCAGATCAAAATCTGCAAGACCCCTTCTATAACCTCAGGTAGAAGCAAGGCTCTGTGATGGTATCTAGAAAACGTGAAGTCATCCTGAACCAGCTGCTGTAGTGTTTTCTTGTATCCTGGAGCAAAAGGATCAGGTTGCTTTTCCAAGCAAATTCTGATTTTTAATGCTGCTTTGAGTAAGTCTGTTAAATTTCTTCGTAAGTTGTCAGGCATTGTTTCTGTGTTTCTGTGCTTTCTGCTAATATCTAGAGACATCAGATGCAGCACTGTTCGAAAAAGCATCCTTTGGATCAGAGCCACAGGTTCTTCTGTCCACCCAGCAGAAACTACTTCATTTTCTGTGTGGCTGCTTACATTGTAACAGTCTCCAAATCCCGCTAAGAACTCAGTCAATGTGGGCACCACGCTAGCTGAAAGAGCAGAACTGTGATTCAAAGAACTATCAAATTTGCACACTTTCTCTAGGAGTGACAATAAGACACGGCACAAGTCAAAAGGAGAGTTATCCATGTTGTTCTCTGCAATTCCTGCTGCTGGCTCATTCAATGTCTCAGGGTTTAGCTCATGTACTGGAATAATTTGGTTGGAATCTTCTAGAACAGGGGCATCAGGATTAGAGTTTGGGACTGCTTCTGCAGGTAGGCCATGACTTCTACCGACAAGGCAGCTGTCCCTAGCTGGATACGTTAAAAAAGGCTGCAGTAACTGGGAGCGTTTCTGTTTTGCTGTTACAGTAGACTTGTCATCAGAATTGCCTTCTGACTCTGAGGTGGAGAGCTGCGACCTCCTTGCATCTCGCACGGAGTAACAGTGGGTGGTTCTGTACAGGCGGCCACTTTTCCGAGCTCGGGGATGGAGTTTCGCAGGAGCCTGAAGAGATGGACGAGCGCCTTCCCCTACGCCCAGTTTTTCCTGAGTAGATTTCATGGAACTTGAACTATTCTCTTTGGTCACACAGATGTCTACTGTAAAGGGTATATTAAAATCTGTTGAAACAGAAAAATAAAGGGACATTCAGGAACATTCTCATACATAAAGCATTTTCCCTAGTTATATAGTTTAACACAGCTTTAAAAGGCACAAAATAAATTCCTATCTTAACAGGTCATAGTTTTGCATATAACTGTGTCTGACATTCTCAGTATAGAAAGTCAGCAACAATTCATATTTTGGAATCATGCTGCCTATTTTCAATCCCCAGACAAATTAGGTCATTTTCTAACTAGGGTTAGATAAAAATGTGCTAGACAGTTTCCTAAAACTTTTTTGTAGGTACAGTTATTCCATTCTCTTAAGAAAGGAGAATTCTCACAAAAGCTAAGCCAAGACAAAAAACCCTTTCAAGTATGCAGTATAAAATAGTGAACATAAAGTTTAAATCTGATGCAATGGGCAAGAAAATTTTCATGAATAAAACATGTATTTCCAGTTCATTTGTATTGGTAAAATCAGATCATAAACTGCTGAAAAAGCAGGAAAGAGTTTGCATCCTCTTGGATAAAATCAATTGTCATTTTAAAGTAGTGGCAGAACTGTAACTGGATGCTTTGGGCAGTAAAACAGCTAGCATTAGACAAGTCTAAGTATCCACCATTCAAGGAACTCTTGTATTTAGAGAAATGTGATGGTTAACAATAAGAGCACCCCCAGCCCCACAAAACCTCGAATGTGCACACAATCGTGACAATCACTAATCAAACTGAAAGATAAGACGCTTCCATGGGCAAGCACGACTCTGCCTTGCTGCTTCACAGAGTCAGAGTTGTGATGCTTAAGGAAGAAGTATCATCTACTTTGGGAATTAACCAGGAGTACTTTATCAAACAAAAGGCATTTACTGCCCAGAAAAAAAACAACCTGCCTGATATAGATGGATTAAGATACACTTTATTCCAGTCCAAGGAAAAAAAAGGGAGATATCATTTCTTGATGTTTATTGCATCAGTACTATGAAACAGGTATTTGTAAAAGCAAAAACTGTATGTTATGCAGAGTGCAAAAATCAGAACATCTTAAAACCTGTTTACACAACAGCATTTAAACTAAGCTCTCACAAGACAAATAAAATGTTTCTTTAATATGATCATGTTTACAGAACTATGAAAGCAGGAAAGTAAATTATATAATACGTGACAGAAAACTGCCACTTTAAACGTTCCAACTCTACTAACATTAAACAAAAGCCTTCAATTTCCAGAAGTTTAAAACAGCAAGAAAACACTGAAGGATTCTCACCGAGATCCCCAGGAACTTTCTCAAGAGAAGTATCCTTACATGTTTCATTCTCTGTTTTATCCTCTAATAGGGAAGAGTATGCATCAAATGCAAGAGCCCAAAACAAACAAACCAAAGCACCCCAATCACTGTCACTTCCTGGTTCAGTTTCTGGACAATTAATTTTGTATCATCCCATTTGTTTCTTTAACTCACTTTCAACCCACCCTTCAGCAGCTGAAACCATGTGATTTATTCCCCAGTTGGCACATTAGCTTCTGACACAGAACATCTTTTCTAAGGAACACAGCCTAATTCTGTTCATAATCACCCAGTACTATTCTGTTTTCAGGTCCTGCCTCCCTGATAACATCACACTACTTTCATACTTTGTTGTCCATTTTTTTGGCTTTAAGCTTATTCTCTACTTCCCATTTTTCAATTTCAGAAGGAAAACATCTGTCTTGTTCTGTCTCCAAACAATTTAGTATCAGTATGTGTCACTTCTTAGTTTTTTAAACAATCAGTATTCATCTATTCATCAAACACTTCACATTAGCAAAAATAACAACTCACTTTCAAATACCTTTCCCACCAAAATCCCTTGAAAAGAAAAAAATACCCCCAGCATCAAGTTCAGCTGTACAGTATCAAGAGCACCACTTTCCACACCGACCAACAGCCTTTACCTTCTCTAGATCACCTCCATGTTCTTTGTATGCTGTGAGAACATTAGTATTTGACTTCAAATTCATTGAGGAATCCACATCTTTATTCTACACCAAGAGGATGTAGTATGTATTAGAATGAACTACCACTCTTTAGTCAGGTGTCCTAGGCTCTGTCGTAATACACAATCATTTCTTCTAGCTCCTTCACACCAAAAGTGACACAACATACCTATTGCTTTTTCTTCTTGGACAGGGATTTTCCATACCAATGGCAGGAGTGACAGGAGGAGGGTCAGAAGTTCTTCTCGACATGTCAGCTCCTATGTTAGAAATGAAACAAAAGCAAGTGTTTGCATTTTTTATAATTAGATTAACCTTCTTTATTTTATAAAGCTATTAACAACTTAATTTCCTGTGCTGTTCTGCTGTTTTATGCATTGAGAAACTGACCTAACCCCAGAGAGTGCTGCAGTCACTAACTAGAGCCAATCAGAAAGCATCTAAGGTATTTATGATGCCTCTGCAACTGTTTCTATACAAAGCTCTCCTAAGCCTTCTTGTTGAAGGAACTCCTCACCTAAACAGAAAAACCAGAAGAGTCAAAAGCAAGTGACTTGTCTTGGGCTTCATGTTGGCTTCGTTTAAACAAGTCTGAAAAAATTCTTTGAAGTTATAAAAAATAACTACAGCATTTTATGGGAAATTTTCTCCAAAAACGACACCTTAATCTTTTTCATTTGCTTCATCAAGTGATGCTATTGACTCACAATAGAAAGGTGAGGTTTTATGGGAGGATAAAGATGGTCACTCCCAATTAAGAAATAAATCAGAAAAACTACTAAAACACCCCACTTGTGGGATTTTAAGACTTCCATATTATGAATTTCAATGCAGAGAGAAGCAGTAGAAGGCACAGAAATTAAGCACGATTCCTTTACTGGGTGCTATGCAGCACTAACAGAATGGTTTCAGTCCTAAAGGTCAAAAATTCTCCTTTTTCTTTTTTAAACATGAAAAGTGGACGAGTATTTTGGCAGTGAATGTCATTCAGGGATATGCAGATGAAGCAACATCCTTCTCCAAAAAGTCCAGGTAGCAATGAACACACAGACAACCCCCTACCTCTATATAACAAATAGTTGATATTTGCCTGATGAGATCATAAATTTAAATGAAACTTCAAAAAGCCTAACGTTATTGACACAATCCAATTAGACCTGAAAAGCAAGCTTTTTTGAAGTCGTTCCTCCAATTCTCTTCTACTATTAAAGGCATTTCAGCAAGACTAATTAATTAGGAATGGGAATGAGCAATATGGCATTCAAAGCACAATAAGACTGGGAAAAAAGCAAAATATTAGCTTCTCACATTTCAGTGGTAGTTTCAGAATTCTACTTTCCTCATTAGTCCGGTTCCTCCTTCTGCCCTCAAACATTTTTCCTCAGGAAATAATTGCTGGTGTTTCATGAAGTACGTAAGTTTTTTCCCCCCCTTCTGCTTCAGAAGTGGGTTTTCACTGGTGGAATGGAGGCACGCAGAACCCCCTGTTTTCTTTATACATGAAAGCCAACTGTTTTTCCAGCAGCTCTACTTCTGAAGCCTGTATTAACAACAGCTATGAAGAATTTAGACAACATCTACAAACCCACAGCTCCAGAATTAGTAAGGATTCTTCCTAGTAATTATTACATAATCACAGTCTTGTGGGTTTACTGTTTAGCCAGTGCATCTACTGAAATGCAGAACCGAGCCAGCAGACCTGACGGGAGTCAGCACAAGTCACCTCATGAAGGAAATATAAACCTTTAAGACGAATTTCACCAGCTTTAAACAGCTGACATTCAAGGCAAGGGCTAAGTAAATTCAACCAGGATTCATTTGGTTCATTATTCTTAAACACTGGGATCTGCAGTGTTCTTATCCTACCCATTGCTTAATACATATCCAATAGTGTTGAAGAGGAAGGAGAAGAGAAAGAAGGTAAGGAAATGGACATCAGCTACAGGTATGTGTGCTACCTTTTCTTTTTACATAAAAAGTTGCATTTAAAAGAGGTGATTGGTTTATGCATTTTCTTTTGAGCCAAAGTTACAAAATACTTGCTTTCCATTATATTCAAAAGCAAATTTCTTAACAGAGCAAAGACTACCTTATGGCCCATAACAAAAGAAAACATCTTGTGTTTAATTTCCTTTTATTGCCTTAAACCAGGAGAAGCTTCACTAATTAAAAACTGTCAGTTTGTACTGCAGGCTCAGTAAGCAGACTCACTTCTGAAAATTCTAGTCTATCGCCTCTTTCCACCCAGCTGCCACACTCCAGCTTCACACATGCCTTAACTAGTCAAAAAGTTCAGTAGCCATCAGTATCAGTTGGCCAACAGGTACATGATCAGCTATTTTTCCTGTTCGTGCTGAAGAACAGAATGCAAGAGCAACATAGCCCTTTGAACTTCTAGTCTTCATTACTAACTCATACACTCTATCATAAAAAGACAAGGACACCGGCACCAAGAACATGAACCAGTCAAATCCCTCCCATGCAGTCAAATCTCAATACAAAAATTATAACCAGGTAAGAAAAATTATTACCTGATCAATAGTTGAGTTTAGTGTGGTAAGCAAAATAAATCCACGGCCTTGAACCAAGTACTGTCCCAGCGCTGCCATATGAGTTTCTTCCTCTTCATCTTCCTTGGCCTCTGCCCTCTGGACCACCGCATTGCACAGTCTGTTGACATCCGTCAAGAATTCCCGTGCCAGTGAGTTACTGGCACTGCTCATGTCTGAGCTGTAAGTAAAGTATAAAATTAAATCCATCATGGATTTCTTTATAGAAAAAGAAACAGGGGAAAGAAGCAAGCATTCCTGCCCTGTTCGCTGCACCCTGCAAAGGATGGTGTGTCCATAGGTCTGAGGAATCAATATAGCAGCGTAGGGTGGAAGCGAACGGGAAGGATGAGCTTAGAGGATTTAAGTGAAACTTTAGCTAATAGCTCACAAACCCAAACACTAATTTTATAAGCCTATCATGCAAAAGCCTGTGACACACAGCATTCCCTCCCACTGCATAAATCAAAGTTAATGACTGTTTCAGCTTTTCTTTGTAACCTAGATGTGAGCTTCAATCTTCATCTGCTTCTAAAAGCTATTTGACCCGAAGCATAAAGCAAAACCAAGTATCTTTTATACAGCATTGCACAGAAAACATATCCTTTAACAGTTTATTTAAACATTTTCTTCTACTGTGTTACATTTTCCAACAGTATGCAAACTGTTTTGAGGGGGGAAAGAAGGAAGAAAAAAGAGTTCAGATAAATACAGGAATTTTGTAAGTATGATGCTTGAGATCTACTGGTTCTCAAGGAGTTTTCCTTCAAGCAAACCTGGGTGGGTGGCAATCACTACTATAATGTAATTAATTCAAGACACAATTCTGCTGTATATGTTCAGAAGAAAATACCAAAAGCACTGGTACTGATTCCCCAACTGATTAGTTTTACTTCAGATAACACACGCAAGGCACTCCGACACTGGGTCTGTTTCACTCTGTCTTATAAAAACATCTCTGTTTTCTCTTATGCCACAACACTAATACACATTGAAAAAAAATTGAAAGCAACCATTAAAACAAACAAGAAATGCAAGACTCAGCTGTAGAAAACTCTCAAGAGGATTGCTGAGGAAAGCAAAAAACACCAAGAATCAGTGATGGCAGCTACAGAAACAAGAACATTTAATCCACCTAAAACTCACTTAATGAATCCTACAGCATATTTAACTCCTTTCATTTCTGTATAAACAGCTGAGGTAAAATATTCGAAACTCAAATGTTTTCATCATGTCCAAGCACAGAACATGGAAAAATAGCCAAATAATTTTCAATGTAACACTGAAATATTACAGGTAGATTAATACTGCCTGATCAAAAACACATCTACAAGCAATTATTAGGTAAAAAAAACATAAGACCTTGTAATAAAGAGTAAGACTGTTAACACTATTGGTACAAAAAGCTTCTTTTAGTGGCAAGATTGTGAATAGAAATGATGACACTCAGGAAAATTCTTACCAGAATTACTTCGCCAGCTTAACACATTTATCTTCTATTTGGAGAGGAGAAATATATTCTGGAAATACCACCCTTGGTTCACCTGTTTTTAAAAAGAGAGAAATACATCATGGTTAATACACAATCTGGTTTTAAAACTCATTTTACGATAGCTGTTTGAAGCTTATGAAGATTCTTGAGGGTTTTTTGAGCTTTAAAGCTCTAGTTTCCACTTTTAGCTGATGATTGTGCACAACTGAAATCCTATTACAGAGAAAATAATTGGCACATGTAAGGTAAGTTAACATAATAAATATCATTTGGTTTCAAAATGTAAAATGGGCTAGGTATGCAAGTTTGAATGGTTTCCTCAAGACAGTGTGAGGTTTTTATGGATCACCACCTGCATACATAATACCTGAAGCACTTGCAGCTCTAGGTACAAGTGATAGATAGTATGAGAAACTCAATTGTGCAGTTATTTCCTGATGTAAATGCATTTTAAACCTGTCCTACTTTGCTCTAACAGATAACCAATCTTTATTACTTTAAGCACCGGGGAAAGATGTAGTTAAGACCAGAAAGGAACAGAATTGTATTTGATACGTACAGGCCACTAGAGTAACTTAAGAGTAACTACTTCTTCCCTACCCCTTTAGACTCCTCAAGACCTACCAGAGGGTCAGAACAGGCAATGTATTTTTTTTCCCTCCTAAGAGTACCTTAAACGACCCCCACTTTAAGCTGGAATTAGTTGCAAAGACTGACATAGCAATGCAGAGAAGGAATCTCCCAATTTGCTCCATAATGGCCATAAATAGAATGACAGTTATCCCTGGTACTTATTTTGAACAAAAAAAAAAATAACCAAAACTAAACCAGACAACACATACACCAGCCCAGTCTTCATGAGTTCTGCACAAAGGACACAAAGATTCTGTTACAACTCAAGGAAAAAGATTGCTATGGAGAGTAAGCATTCATAAAGCCCCAACATCCTACACTACTTGCTGTAAGCTAAATTGTCAAGTGGTTGATTAATTTTTCACTTTAAAACTTCAAGTTTCTAGTTATCACACTTCCACTCACACTTTACAGTGTAGTCAATCTAAGAAAATGAAAAACCATTCCTTCTGAAATACTCTTATTTACTTAAACAAGACCAAAGAGCTCCTTAAACATGCTTTAAATCCTAATGTATAGTTTCCTCTGACTGGCTGAATACTTTTTCTGCTGCTTCCTAGAAGAGAGACACCAACAATTGCAGGGCAATGTTTATTTCTGCAACCTCTCAGCATTTTTTTGGATATCATTTTTAAATCTTGAACAAGTGCTAATTATTCAGCCATTCAATGGTAGCAGGACTAGGGAGCCTGCTTTGTCCTAGGGAGCCTGCTTTGGCAGGGGGGTTGGACCCGATGATCTCTTGAGGTCCCTTCCAACCCCTACGATTCTATGATTCTATGACTCCTTACCACCAGTCCTCCTATAGTTACTATGTTTCTGTTTGGTGTCCTCTTGAGTAGATTTTGACTGAGCCCAGTTTCTAACAAAGCCCTGAAATTCTCAGAAGTTCTATCCACTGACACATCAGGCATATACAGATTCACAGAATTGTAGGGTTATTAGATGTGCACTGTCCAAAACCACGTTTACTGAAGCATCCACAAATTGGGGTGCTCAAGTTGCAAGCTAGTCTAAATGTGAGAACCTCACTCTCTACATAAGGTAAAAAAGCCAAAAATGCATTTGCTGTTGATGGGAATGCAAAGGGTAGTAACCAAGATACCTCAAACATTCAACCACAGGTGAACTAGGTGAGTGCTCATCCACAATGAGTTTATTGTAGGGCAGAAAAAGAGGTAGGGATAAGAAAATAGAAAGAAGAATAAGACTAAATCCATTATTTTAGTCTCCTCAAGTGGCAATTAAATAAAATCAGCTTAAAATGGTGACAAGCATGAACATTACATGAAAGACCTCCTTAAGAAGTGAGGGAAACATTGTAGGTTCCCAAGGCAAGCTCATCATAATCAATACTCTTTTGAGTGCTTGGGAGCCACATGTTTCATCCACACAGGAAAGCAGTTTATCCATAGGGTTTATCCATCCCGTGTATTGCGACCGAATAGCTTGCGTAGCTGGCAGTTTTGCAGTTGGACCAGACTATATTAGAAGACAGAAAAAATATGCTGTCCATCATTTTTAGTGTCCATCCATCAGAAACTTCAGCCTCCAGGTTTCCTGCACTGCTTGACATGGATTTAACATATATGGCTGTATTCTAGCAGAAGGGCAAATTCTCAATCTCACTGGCAAGATAAAGTATATTTTGTTGATGGATTTGGCAGTGCTGGGTTAATGGTTGGACCTGATGATCTTGAAGATCTTTTCCAACCAAAACAATTCTATGCTAATGTCTTTTGATGAGGAGGAGAAGGGGAAGGCACTGATCTCTTCTCTTTGAGGACCTGGGATAGAACCTGAGTGAACAGCATGAAGCTGCAACAGGAGGGGTTTAGTTTGGGTGTTAGGAAGAGGTTCTTTACTGAGAGGGTGGTCAGGCACTGGAACAGGCTCCCCAGGGAAGTAGTCACAGCACTGAGCTTGACTGAGTTCAAGAAGTACCTGGACAATGCGCTCAGTCCCATGCTCTGACCTGTCTGGCTCTGTGTGGAGCCAGAGTTGAACTTAATGATACTCATGGGTCTCTTCCAACTTGGGATATTCTATGGTTCTGTGGTTCTTAATGCAAGAATTTAATATAAAGCTGGCAAGGAATTAAGATGCTCTCATTCTACAGTGTAGAAAAGATTGTAAAGAGCTACCATGCCAGATAACGAAGCACCTCATTTCGAAAGACTCATTCCAACAAATGCTAGTTACTTCTCAGTTGTACCTATTTCTTCTGCAATTAAGTTCAGAAACCGACTGACAGCACAAGCACGTCTTTGGAAAGAGTTTCACACATAACCTCACTATTCATCCCATTATGGAGCTAGAGGCAAAGAACAATACGAGGAGAGGAGGAGAACTGAGAAGATCTAGAAAGCTTAAAAAAAAAAGCTGCATATGCACAACCTTCTTCCCTTTCATACTTGTTTCCTGACAAGTGATTTGAGCACTTAGACACTGCTTTTTCACAGAACTTGGACAATTTGCCCTGCTGATGCTGTAGCACAGCAAACATTCTGTAGAGGTGTTTAGTGTTTAAACACAAACCTACTCCCACTCTAAGGTTTCAGCTTGCTCATCACCTTCTCATTCTGTTGCAGAATTGTGGTACGATGATACTACACCCTATGCAGCACAGCATTTCATCTTACTTTGACAAAGTATGCCAGCCAATTTGCTTCAAGTAGGAACTATGCTACTGCAGAATTCTTTTAAGTGACACATCTTTAACTCCAGTGACACCTGGCAATATGGAAGCAGATGCTATACCAAACACCTGTACTGAGGTAGAGTGCCTTCACCTCTCTTAAAACTTCAGAGGTGTCACTTTAACTAGGAAAAAACCCAAAACCTAGAACATCACACATGAACTAAGCAATAAGCTGAAAGAAGCCTACTAGGATCTCATTTCATCACTGCTCTGTTGAGTTTTAATGGGATGCTTACATTTTGGGAATGCACAATGTGTCAGGGAGTGCTTCACATAGCTAGCCCTGGGAGGGAAATAAGACAGCCAAAAAGCCAATCAATCACCCTTAAATTTCATTTCACCCTCTAGAAGAGCAGTATTATCATATTTCATTAAAAAAGTAAAAAAGGAACTATGTAAACCACCTATCCGTTGTGACAATGTCTATAAAAACTAGTTATGAATGAGCAATCTGAATAAATTATCAGTCTGAAATCAACATGCTGCTGAGTGCTGTTCACACAACTGCAGAGTCAGGCTTGAGTGCCTGAGTGAAACAAAGTGATAACATACCTCAGATGATATGCACTGCACATACAAGAAATAAAGGTTCTCAGGTGGCTTGTATCTCACTATTACCCTCAACAAAAGCAATCTTGTCTACCAGTTTATATGAGTATCTTACTGCCCTGAATGAGTGATTGCCAATCCCAAAAATAAACTTACAAGCTGTTTTACAGATCACGTAAAGAGAAGTAGAGAACATATAGCTACATGCAATTGTTAATTTACCTCCCCTAGTTTTCTGTTTCACGTAAGAGACAAAAGTTGACCAGGCATGGCATGGCTGCACATCCTTTTTGAGTAATTAAGCTGCATTTTTAGTAGTTTTTTTTTTAATTAATGCTTTGAAAAAAGTAATTTCCATCAGCCATTGTAGAATCCAGTTATTTCTGGCCTTGTAGCTCTTTCATCCAATGTCTGGCATAAAGCATATGGGAACATGAGTCACCACTGCCAATAAATGCTGCATTTACTTTACACAGCATCCATTCAATCAACCAAATTCTTGTCCCAGCCTCACTGCTGGTACATAACATCTGTGCTCTGGAGAACATACTTGTCACTTGTTCAACAATTTTAACATTAATGTGATGACATCAACAATTAGTTCAGTCACATTTACTTTGGGGTTAAGCTTCTGAGTTAAACTCAAGGTTTTGTTAGCTAAGGACAAGAGGCATTAACAAAAAGCACTGCCAGGTTACTGACACTAAGGCAACCCCAAAATAGGCTTTGGCAACTGTAGCACAGATTGACAGGTTCATTACAGAACACAAGTTTATCCTGTCAGTACCAGGCACCAAATTTGATTGCCTTCTGTTTTAAGATTTTTTTAAATAATAAAATTAAGGGATTACTGTAATTCCTCTGTGCAAGCAGGAGAAGGCAAAGCAGAACACGGTAGAGAAACACTTATCTAGCACAGCCTGGAACAAAAGCTGCACGTAACGTATAGAGCTGCCTTGAGGTCTGTACTTGGTGGGGAAACACCTCAAACTAATGCATCACTGCAATCAGCATTCTTCCTTTTCTGTCCTTTTGGTGTCATTCAATGCAATAAACAGGCCAGAAAAATAACCAGCTGACATCACCAAAATGGTTACTTAGCAGGAACAACACACAAACCTTTGAGAAAACAGGTACCTGCAATTCAAGTAGAGCATCAGCAGAAGTCTTGAGACACTTGGATGCCTTGGTTTACCCACGCAAGGCAGTCAGCCAAAAGCAGAGCTTGTAAAAGGTGGTGAACATCTGCTAGCCATCCAACAACTCCCATAGTCAAAAAATGAGCAAACAAGAGCAAAAGCAAGATACTTAAATTGAGTTCATTCTCAAGACAGACATACCAGACAACACTCCAGATCTGCAGACTTCCTATTTACTCTTTCCAACCAGTTTCTGCTCTGTCCTTCACTATTATTTATTAAATATTTGGGGTTGCAGAAGCAAACAACTAATTAAAACACACTAAGTCAGTGTTGCTCCAGGCATTAGGTTGCACATGAAAAGCAACCTCTTAACATACAGAATCTGACATGTACCCACAATCTCATGGATAATTTTCTTGGCACAGTTCTACTTCTGAACAAGTCCTTTATTTAATCAAAGATTTCAGTAACTACCTTTTATTCTTCTATGTAATCCACTAACCTGGTATTATTTCCAAACAAGTTGTTCAGAGTGTCTCTACCCAGAATAAAAAGTGGAAAATAAAAATTCTTAGTAGTTTTGGATAAACAACACGTGCACCATCCTTTTAACTAACCAGGGAAAAGTATGTCAAGGTCACCAGAGGCAAATAAATATTATTTTAATGAAAACTGAAAAGTATGTTGAGACCTTCAGAGCAATGGTATTGCAGTAAACGTGTGTTTATATATGTATAATCTTACTAATGCCACATTTAATTAAAATCAAAAGTATATTTAACTCCTACCTCACCTACATGGGATGCTTATCTTGCAATACCCGAAGTCTGAGAGTTCTGCTTCTACAATTACCTTAAGCCTCCTATAAATATGTAGCCTACTTATGTTCTGCTGTCTAGCTATTTAAATTTAATCCACAAAGTTCAGTGTTTATATGAGCTGAGAATAAGGTTTCTACCACTAAGTGAATGTGAAAGCATTCTATCTTATATTGAAAAAAATACAGAATTCTAAGGAATTATTTTATCTGTTGTTTCTGAGGAAAAAAACCCCAGTACTTAGAGATAAAAAGGTTTTTATATTCTATATGGCCAGGAAACACTGACATGGATGGCTAAACTAGCCATTCCTGTTGTAGAATAGGACTGTCAAGAAAAAAAGCAATGACCCAGCAAGGTATGCTTGCCACCCAGAAAGCCAACTGTACCCTGGCCTGCATCAAAAGAAGCGTGACCAGCAGGTCAAGGTGGGGGGGTGATTCTCCCCCTCTACTCTGAAGAGCATAAGCTTGTCCTAAAAGGCCAATGGCGACTATCAACTCAAAACAGCAAGATTCTAATTTATTAGCAGCCACTCACTGTATAAAGACTGTAACTAGTGGTAGTACACAGGGGACTGGAAACCAAGGCAAGAGCAACACTATGGTAGAATAGACTGCATTAAAATCACAAAATCATAGAATATGTGAGGTTGGAAGGGACCTTTGAAGGTCTACTCCAAGCCCCCTGCAGTAAGCAGGGACACCCAAGCCTGACCCTGAGTATCTCCAGGAACAGGGCCTCCACCACATCACTGGGCAACCTGTTACAGTGATCTACCACCCTCACACTGAAGATTTTTTTCCCTATATATCCAACCTAAATCTCCCCTTTTCTAGTTTAAAACCATTAGCCCTTGTCCTAGTGCTACATGCCCTTGTAAACAGTTCTTCTCCAGCTTTCTTAAAGGCACCTTTCAGATACTGGAAGGCCGCTGTAAGGTTCCCCTGGAACCTTCTCTTCTCCAGGCTGACCAAGCTCAACTCTCTCAGCCGGCCTTCCTAGGAGAGGCGCTCCAGCCCTTTGATCATTTCTGTGGCCCTCCTCTGGACACACTCCAACAGATGGACCAAACAGGGACTACCAAAACCAGAAGTGAGATCTTGGCAAAAGAATAGATGATACAGGACCTGAGTGCCCCAAAGGGACACCAGCTCACATGCAAATTAATTGCAGGCTTTTCCACATATAAGCAATACACCAGCAATCTACAAATAAAATTGAGCATATGCAGTTTGTATGTTTTAGACATTTGTCATTCCAAAGGTTAAAACCTCAATAATTACATTCATAATGCATATTCTACTTCTGACACCCATCATGATGAAGCCAGTGGCAAAACTTAGGATTTCACCTACAGCCCTAGCCTACCAGGGCCTCACAATTCAGGGACAGAATACACAGCAAAGTCTGTACTAGAGTATGGTAGAGTCCCAACTACACACTGCTCAAATGTAGCAAGCTTCAGAGAAGAGGGCTAACATGCCCCTCTCATCATAGTTCCTCTTCAGTGTTAGCTGTCCTCACACCATATCTGCAAGTTAACACCTTCTGGGACACAGACAACAGCTGTCCATGCCTTACATAAAATCACTAGCATTATTCAGAATAGCAACTTCACCTAATTGCTCTACTTTGTCAGGAGAGTAATTAAGAATGTCTCCTTAAGGTCAATTCAGTGACTTTTGATGCAGCTTTTGGTGCATCATAAGCTACTGAAACATTCACTGCAGTGAAACACAAACAGCATTTAACTGACATTTAACTTAAAGTATGGCTTCTTGTCCTGTTTGATTGTGAAGTACTCCTGTTGTGATTTGTCCCTCATCATTTTAGAGCCTACTTGCACAAAAAAAAATTATATTACCTGTTTAACTCACAACAGGACTTATGAGTTTATTACGTTCCTGTAATTCAAGGTGCTTAAAAAGTTGATTTAATAAATACAACACCAGCAAACACTATCCATGCTTAATATTTACTTCTTGGAAAACACCTTGGGGACTAGAATTAAGTGGCAACTATCTGCTTGTACAATAAGCATTATCAAAAACTTTGAATACATCATGTAAGAGGAGGGAAGGGAAAATCTGCTGGCAGAAGAGTAACATTTTAATGCTTAGCTTTATGCTTTGTGCTACGTTTTCCATATATAAATATCTACTTGACACATACGATCCTTATCTAGAAAAAATATTAGATGAAATTGCTATTTTTAAGAATCTTCAGTGCAAAATGTTAAGCAGCTTTCACTGTAACTATGACCAATGCAAGCTGCCAAAGAAGCACAGCAACGCAGTACCGACTGCACGCTAAGAAGGCACCAGAGATGAAGTGATCAATGCTAGGAAAGTTCTCTGCTAAAATTCAGCAGGTTGTTATCAGGTTCTGCCTTGAGCTATGAAGATCTGTATCTCCATTACAAGTTAGCAGCTTATCAACTATTTCCTCCTCTTGAGACTGGATGAAATATCATGAGACAAGAGTTAATGGCAAAGAATCCCACAGGCTAGCTGCATATTACACCAGTGCTGTGGGACAGCTTCTCATCACCACATGGTATTTTATTTAGTCATCAAACAACATCAAACACCTGCGAATGCATTCGTGTTGTGCCCGAAATCAAGTTAAGAGATGAGAGATGATTCATCCACAAAATAACAAGTACCACGCTAATGAAAGACAGGCTTTCAAACAGCCACCTACACTCTAGTAATGCACTAACCCGAAGACATACTATGCTCAAGTTTATGCCTAGCTTGTGGTCTAGAGTCTGTAACTACAATACAGTTGTTAGCCACATGAAATCCAACCTGGTTTGTTTAAAGTTTGCATATTTCAGGCCAGTGCAAGCAGGCACAGAGAATAAACATTGCTTAGACTAGGCCTGGGAAAACCTGGGAGCCTTCAGAGATAATCATTGCAACATTAACCATGTTAGAAACAAGTACGTTTGCTATCAGGGGAACCAACTAAAATGCACTGAGGGAAAAATACCAAGCTGTTACCAATACCATGAAAATCAAACTCTGTTAGCAGAGATGAAGACGAGAACGTGTTGCAGATCTTATCTGAGCTGCTAGAGCACAACCCTGTAACAAACATACGGTACTAGAGAAAGGAACTGACAAATATTCCACCACAAGACAGAATGTACGTAGAAATTCAGCTATGAAAAACCAGGAAGTTCTTCCAAAAGAAATCTGAAGGATTAAGATCTGTGAAACATTCAGCAGCAAAAGGGCTGAAGTGGTATAGCTCCCAGGCGAGCCTTGTCCTGAACACTACTCAGAGTGCTAACAAGTTCTTCCCCAGATTAAAATATTTATACGGGCAGTCCTCCTAATTATCTTCTTCCAAGCTTGAGGTTTTATGCTTACTACCAAATCAGACTAGAAAGCAAGCCTTGGAGAGACGTGGTTGCACAGTAATGACTAACTCTAAAGGTCAAGACTAACCTCCACAGACTGTGAAAAGAAAGCAGCAGTCTACCACAGAAGGTAAGCCTGAAGTTCGGGGCCTCTCCAGTAAAGAGAAACTAGCCCTACAAAACAAGTCAGGCTTGGTGAATATGCTCTCACATCAATCTGCAGGATGGTACAACTGGGTAACCTCTGTAGTTGCGACCACACTGCATTTACCTAGAAATATTTTAAAATGACAAATGTTCCACTCAAATTGTGATCTGGAAGGCCAAACTTTTAAATTGTAATTTACAAGATTATAGATTTTGATTGCACCAACATTCAGAGACAGAAGAGGCAAAAAACACTGAGGAGTATCTTACTGAAGGGATATGAACAAGTTAAGCCTACTCCTGAAACTGAAAGCTTAGCAGTTAGAGGATTAAAATGAGAAAGTAAAGTGCTTAAAATAAATTTTGGCATTGTGTCTACTGAAAGTAGTTAACTAAGAGGGGAAGGTCAATGATCAAAGTTTAAGGTCATTAATGGGCAGAAAATTAATTCTGCCTCTGGGACTTGAAAACTGGCCAGTGAAGTTCATATTTTCTATTAATAATTAGATGCAGGCAAGGCAGCAGGTAGCAATTCTGAGGGTGGTATTAAAAAAATAATTTCCCTTACCTAAAGACTTTAAAGTCTCAGACACTTTTATTCCTGTCAAATTCAACCTGTCAGCTTCTTTACAGAGCACAAACAGCTCTGGTTGCTTTAGGGAGGCAGATCCTATACTTCGCCCAAGCCTTACAGCAAAGATGTATTTATTCCAGCTGTGCTGGCCCTTCTTGCATTGAACTGGCCCCAAAAGACCAACAATCATGAGAACTTCAGGTAAAAGGAGTCATGTAACATCTCACTTCAGGTAGTTTTTCTCCAGTGGAAATGCAAATAAGGAACAGCTAGATTTTTCATTTTATTCTTGAAGTTTAAACAGCACTCTGCAAGATTAATCAAGCAGTACAGGTTCCAGAAAAGAAGCTATAATCAATAATTATGTGATATTAAGTATAATGACCAAGAGTTCAGTTTCTCAGTATACCTACTACTAGTAGACAAATATTTAGGAAAACATGCACCACTGGAGAAAACCCTAAATCTATCCATAATGCAGAAAAAATAGCCAAGTTTTATGCTTAAGAAATCTCCAAACTATAGACATCTATCACACATGCACACACAAACAAGATGTCACATGTGACAGTTGGGAGATGAAAGAAGCGTGTGAGATGAAGGCTACATACATAGTCAAGTATCTTCAGTAACCAAATATCATAGGATTTATTTTTTCCTGCAAACGCTACGGATTTAGCAGGACTTCAATGAGCAAATTGACTTTAACAGAAGTAATTTAGGTTTCTAAAAATAGTTCTGGATTAATTAAGGAGTGCCTTCTGGAGTTGAAAAGACCCCACGCACAGCATTTCATCTATATAGCCAGACACAAAGGAAATTCTGCTTTCCTTTGATCTTCTGTTAATTGAAACATACAAACCAAGAATGAAACTACACACTCCTCAGTGACTCAAATCCCCCCTTATAATTGAAAGATACAAGAAATACGAAGATGAACTCTGTACTACCTCAGTTATGTGTTTTAAAATTAGGGGCTTTTGCTTTTTTTTTCCTACTGCAAGGCATAAGAATGTTTGCTCTCAAATCTTTGGAATTAGGATTAAGCTCTCTCCCCTCCAGTACAATGAGAATAGGAAAGTGAGAGGCTTGCATTTTTTTTTTATTTTAAGGCTGTTTCAGTGTCTGTATGACTTAAACTGGGTAAATTTCAAGTCTTGACATGTAATAGTGAAAGTGTACTGATGGACTTTATCAGTTCCTGCAATACAATTTTGAACTATCAGACACAGCTCCTTAAATCTTACATATTTTTCCTTATTAATTCACTACCTTCCAGGATTAAGACAGTGAGAACTATTCATCCTTTCAGACTGCTGTTTCTGTTATTCATTCCTCATCTGGTTAATGCACTGAAGCCTAACCTCAGTAAGCAACTGATTTGGGTAAAAGATCTAGTTAGATGCTTTTTGCCACTGATTCCCCCCAAGAACACAGATCTTTAGTAAATGCCTCCACAACAGAGACAAATGGATGAAGTCAGGCATTTGCTGAAACAAAACTGGACAAAGTTACCACCAGCTTTAATATTCCCATTTGCATTTGGCACTCCCTGACAGTACATCCTTGTATTTCATCTTCCCAGTTTTCATCCTGTGAGAAGCAAAAAGGTTCTTCTCTACTGTCAGAAGTCTGACGAATTGGGAGCTCCCTCCTCCTACCTCACAGTTAGTACCTCATGCCCCGGTACTTTCCCATGGAGCAATACACTGCTTTTAACTGAAGCCAGGGAGCTCAGCTTTGAGGGCGCACAAAAAGAGGACAACACAAATGTGAGGATTAGCTGAGATTGTCAGATGCTTGCTCAACCACTCAGAGACACACAGCCCAACAGGCACTGCTCTTCCACCACCATTCGCCACTTCCGCCCTCCACTTCCCACCTTTCAAATTATCCAGAAAGCACAGAGAAGCTCTTTCACAACCTAAGAGTACTTCTCACAGTCCCTCAACTCCACATGCCACAAAAAGCCAAAGTGAACACAGGAGTCACAGAGCAAGCCCCAGATGCCTGCAGTGCGCTACACAAGCTCAGAAGTGCACAAGGCAACCCTTCCAGTGCTTACCCACTGAGTGACCACTGGAATATCCTACCCACAGCAACAGCAGGCAGCAGCGAGGCTAAGAAATAAAGCCATGGAAGCAGAAGAGCAGGAACCCTGCTCTTCCATAGCACACTAAAACCAAAAAGTACCTGAGCTACAGAAGATGAAAAAAGATTAAAATATGCAGTGGTGACTTAAAGCAAGTGGAATTTAAGAGAAATACCCAGAACAAAGATAAAATAAAAGCTTCAGCACTTACAGGTACAAGGGTATAGCACTGTTGCAGGACTTCACTACATTGATCACAGCATTACACAACTATCCCTTCTTCAACATCCACAAACTATTGACTTTTGCATTTAATTTTGTTCCATCTTGCTCTCACTCAGCATCAGATTTGAGCTGTATCTTCACACAGAACACAGCGCAGTTACTTAAGTCATACAAGCACGTTTCTACTCTAATAGTACAAAAAACCTGACTTCCTGGAAAAATGGGATTTTAATCAGACCCCAGACTGCAAACATGAACCATAAAGAGCTAATAGCTTAAAGCAAGAAAAACCTCAAGACTACACCTAGCGTATTTTCCTCCTTTCCCTTCACACATTCCAGTATCACCTCTGTACAGTGTTTTATCTGGAAGCAAGACATTCCCATGCACTAATTTCAGCAAGTCTTGAAGGGCATGTTCAAATGCCAGACCTGAATCCGAACAGAGAAAGAAGAAAAAGTGGATCTGGTACACACCATGCTGATTTATTTGTTCTTCTCAAGTGACCATGACAGCTGAAACGGTCCCTCTGTTGAGTTTAAGCAAAAGCCCCCACCTCCTAAGGAGCAGCTAAAGAAGACAGCTCAGCCCACCTCACAACTCATGACTAGCAAGAAGGTGTTTCTGTTCCTCCCCAGCAACTCTTTCCTTCCTCTTCCTCCAGCACTGCACTCATCCCATTTCTTCTTGATGTGAGTCATCTCCACAGGTTTTGCAAAAAACTGAATTTTTTTTCCAGCTGGATTTTTTTTTTTAAATTGAACTGCCACGTTGAGGTAATCGCCACTGCTGGCAAAGGGAAGAAGGCAGGAGGGAGATCGCCCCCTTCAGCAGTAACAAGCTGCTCAATCAGCTTAGCCAGCTCAGACAAATCAGCCCAAGTGACAGAACAGAAGTAACCACCGATCTCTCCTACCTGATCTTGTCCCAACTTAAAAACAGGTGTATCATCGCCAGATCCTTGCTACTGCCGCAGCTGACAGCTCCAATGCCACCAGCTCAATTACTTGACACTATCTAAAGACCTATGACTCTTCATAGAGCAATAATTTGCCAGAGTGACTGACACTCTTGCAGCTATCTCTGAACTGGAAACGAAAGCAAGAGTCAAAGTAATACCAGACATATATATACACAGTCCACCTTCTACTGCATATTACAATTATTTTCCAACATTATCATCCGCTTTTCCAACAAATAAGACAATATTAACTTAAACTTGAATCAACAATACAAAGCAGTGACATCTCAGGCAACAGCTACCTCAGTTCTTCACTAAGTGAACAGAGCCAGCATCAACTCAAAAAGGAATAGAAAAATTATTAGGGAGGTCTTGTTGGTGGCTGCTGTTCACTCCAAAGAACTTAAATTCACCCACACAGGACAAGCAAGTGTGTTCTGGACACCAAGCGCTCCCTGGTGTGACAGAATCCTCTTACAAAATAATCATCTCACCCTATGTTCCCTCTGCTCCCTTCTACCCACAGAAGGCAAGTATTAAAACCAGGGTGTTCAGAATTCTCCTACATGCAATGTCATCTTATTTGAAAAGAAGCCACCATGACAATGGCAACCCTCTTCAAATATGGATGAGATCAGATCCCTGTGCAAGCTGCAAGGGCGTATACAACTGTGTATAGCAATGCACCATGGTCTCATAAAGAAATTGCTAACAACAAGAAACACAGAACTGACAGCTTCCTGAAGTGTTTGTTCATATTCCATACTATTTGCTTACACTCTTTGAGCTCAACTGTAAAGAAAATATATAAAATATATAAAAGCAGAAGTGTACTTTTACTAAGCATCAGGAATGCAGTTTCTCTTTTCTAATGTTTACATATCAAGTGTCTCACCTCCCAACAGACCCTACGCTATTGTTCAAAGTGCTTACAATCTCTTCTCTTATTGTCTTAAACTGTACTAAAAGCTGATCTGGACGTTCATGAAAACCTACCAGGGACTGAAAGAAAGGAAGAAACAAAAGGAGCATTGAAGAAGAGTCTTAATTACCCCGTCAGTAACCTAACAGCAAAACTTCTTGCAACTAAACATTTTTAATAGAAAGCTGTCTTTTAGTACAGAAAAAAAAAATCATAGGGGAAGGAGAGAGGGAAGGCAGGAAGGGAGTGACATTTTAAAAAGCTCCTCTTAAGAAATCTCTATAGAGTCTTACAAACCAAGTGATGACTGACTTCCTGAGCTCTCAATTACTAGGAACTTTGGTTTCAGAAGTGAGGCATTGAAAGCTACTTGCTTTTAGCTTCCAAGATTCTCTGTCCAAAGCATACCGAGGAAGAAAGAAGAATAAAATTAAAATGCCCTAGAAAAAAGCTGATCTTTTTTCTCCTCTATGATGATAGATTAAAATATTCTCATTCTTCATGCACTTTATTTTAAACATCCACCAGAAACTCCCAGAACCACAAAACTACAGCTTTCTTAAGGCATCTTAGATACATTCTTCGTTGCACTATTGGTCTATGAGCCTACAGTTAAAGGCAAAAATTGTCTCTTGTCCAAGGAAGACAACCCAGATCCTTCCTACAAGGACAGTTAAAGGTTCCAGGCATCTCTTTTCTGCTTCCTAGCATTAGATTATGACACACATGACTAAAACAGCTCTCCTTGCTACTTTTTCTGCCAAAGATTACTCCACCACCTCATAGGTAACAGTACAGTTCTGTCAGTCACTCCAAGTTTCTCTAGATCTTTATACTGAAGTCTGTTTCACATGGCACTACAACCAAAAAGGGGGTGGGGTGGGGGGTGGGGGGCGAAGTCTTCCATCCAGGTTTTCTTCTCTAGCCAGTTCCCATTTATAACTGCATTCAGATGCTTTTCCAACTCCTAGGCCACCACGCTCAGACACAGAACCATGGGAGGGTTTGGTTTGGAAGGGACCTTAAAGCTCATCTAGTTCTACTCCCCTGCCATGGGCAGGGGCATCCTCCACCAGCCCAGGCTGCTCCATCACCTTTCTGGATTACTTCGGTTGCTCTGCTTTCTCTTACACCAGAAGGTTTATTCTCACCTCCAGCGAAGCACGTGCTTCCCCCGCCTCCTCTCGCGCTGCACAGGTAAGCAAACGGCCGCTCTTTAGCTCGTTTGGGGATACCAGCTAGCGCCCAATTATTAGACTCCCACAGCATCCCCCCCCAAAGCGTATCCTCACACATTCTCCGCACGCTCAGAGAATATCTTAGCGACTTCTCACTGACTCATCTGTCCCCTCCTCTTAGTCGCCTAATAGATTAAAAGGAATCATTTAAAAAGCACAGGCAGGTCAGGTGCTGAAGTACCGCAACTGCTGTAACTCCACGTCCAT
Source organism: Zapornia atra (assembly GCA_013400835.1). Lineage (NCBI taxonomy): Eukaryota > Metazoa > Chordata > Aves > Gruiformes > Rallidae > Zapornia > Zapornia atra. The sequence goes on along the minus strand of VZTU01002564.1, from coordinate 336 downwards.
CAAGCTTATCGCGTTTCCGCGGGCAGCCCGCATTTGCTTTACTTCAGCTATCTTCCACCTTGAAGGAACGCCTTGCTGACGGCCCGGCGGCCCGCCCCGGTTCCGCACAAACTCGCCACGGGCCCTGGCGCGGGCAGGCGGGCAAACGGCCCCGCACTCGCCATCTGCAACGCGCAGGCACCGCGCGGAGCGTCGCCCTGCGCCGCAAGCGGAGGCCACAAGTTCGGCAGCAGCGTTCCGGCCGGCAAACTGCCTCACGCAGAGGCGCCAAACGCACGCAGCCAGCCCCGGCTCCCGCCCCTGGGAAACGCCGGGGCCCCGGGCGAGCACCCACCC
>VZTU01002563.1:10692-57009 GCA_013400835.1 Zapornia atra | reverse complement strand
TCTGATGTTTATTTGCTCTCAGTAGAGTCAGACCATACAATACACAAGATTGTATTCATGACCATGTTATGTACTGTTGGACAGATGTGTTTCCATGTTTTAATTTTTTTCCTCACTACCTGTTGTTCTTGCAGGTGTAATTGCCATGGCCATGCTGATAATTGCGATGCAATTACAGAACCGTATAGGTGCCTGTGCATCAAGGAAAGCTATACAGAAGGAAATAATGTTAGTCTCTTCTCTGTCTGTCTGTCACCCATGAACAGCCTCAAAATTGGGATGTGTATGTGTGTTAGTGTTGTCCTCGCTTCTATAGGGAAACTTTCCACAGCAGGGTTTGTATTAAAAAAGGAGACACAAAACACACCACGCACACACTCCCCCTTCCAAAAGCCATCCTACCACAGACCATTAGGAATGCTGTGTTCAGGGATTTGATTTCTTGCTAGAGGATGATGCCATTTTCAAACATTACACACAAATCTGAATTTAGACTATCAGTTCCTAATAAAGATTATATCTCTACCTGCTGCAGCAACTAACAAATGATACATAGAGTGAAATGTGGTAAGACATGAAACATTCACAGTAGATGTACTACAAGGCTTTTAGGGTGTTTTGTGGATTTTTTGGTGGGATTTTTGGGTTTTTGGGGTTTTTTTTAAAGGTTTTTTTTTATACTCTATAGTAGTTTTAGTGTGGTTCTATGGACTGCAGACCCATTCAGTAGACAGAGTGCAGTAAGCACAGTCCTGGAGTTCAACTTCTAATTTAATGTCATCTGAAAAGAAACACTTCAAATGGTCCAAGACAGCTCTGTGATACAAACCAAAGAATAGCAAATGAAGAAAATATGATTTGCATGCCTCATTCAAGGTAAACCACTAACATAGATTTACTTTCTTATACTAGGAACATCTGTAGAGGCTTGGGACATCTGTAGATAGCAGTCTTTGACTTCAGGAAGAATGAGATTTTTAATGCAGCTGTTTTATGAAATATGTCTAAGAGAGGAAGAGTTAAAACATTTTGGACTTGATTTTAAATATCTTCCTAGTTAAGCACAGCTTAGAAAATACTGGGACGTACCCATGCATATGTATTTGGAAGTTATTTTCTTGGGGGTCTTATTCATTATTTTGATCTGAACCAGTGATTTGGGTAGTGGCTTTTTTAAAACATTGAAAATTGAGCTTTGAACTTATTTAAGGACAGACTGTAAACGTCAATTTCCCATGCTTTTTACATCCATATATGACATTTGGTTATCTTTAAAATTAACTGTAGTAGCAGCATGATTGTTCTAATAAAGAGCAAACCTAATATTACTTTACTCCTCTGTTTTTTTCATATAGTTTGATACTAAGGTTAAATTTCTTGGAATTTGTTAAAAGGAACATTTAAAATACTCTAGATATAATCTAGAACCCTATTCTTAGTGCTTTGCTCTGCTCTTAATAGCATTTCTCAATAAAGGGGGAATTTGCGGAGTGTAGTGTGCTGTTGAAACTTACCAAGTTGCAAAATTATGATTTTCCTACTAGTTTTTATAATTCTTGGCCATAGGAGAACCAAATTAGGGTTGTTTACTGTAAGTCATGGTCTTCTAGAGAAATATGTAGAGGAGAGCTTAGAATGATGGAAAAGATTCTGTACCTAGATTAGTTATTTATCTTAAAGAAACCTGAAAACCCCAAGAAAATAAAAATAAGTTCTGGTTAAGAAAAAATTAATTACATCAAAGAAATGAATTCTACAATCCCACTGAATGTTGGATTCATGAGTATGTGTTGTATTCCTTGCTATATTTATGCATTTTGTAAATAAACTTTCTATAAATTAATGAGTTATGGAATAGCAGCAGTAGGAAAGGGGAAAGTAATCTCACATCAAAAAACTCTCAAGCAGTCAGTGCTGGCTAGAACAGAGTAAGAAGTGTTAACCTGAATGTGGCGGATATTGTGTTTGTGTTCATGTGAAAGACCTGTGTAGATTTTCATAGAGAATCTAGATTTTCTAGGTTTTTTTAAGCAGAAGCATAGGATCTATTGTCTAAATGGGATTTGAATAGAAATTTGAAGTTTTTAGATGGGTCAAATTAGACCAAAAAATCAAACTGACAGTGTCCCTTTAATTAGAACACACATTGTGAAATGTTACTTTGTAGGGATTAATTATAAATATTTAATAAGATCTGGAAGTTCACCAAGCACTCTTGCAAGACTTATGCTACCTTGTGAAAACAAACCAAATACATCATTAAAATGTATCTGCCTTATCAGATATTTTCTGTCAATGTTAATGGGTTGTTCTAGTGAGTGTCATATTTTTGATTTGGCATATATGCATCTAACTGTAATTGAAATGCCTGAATTAACTGTATTCTTCCAGTATGGAACAAGGATGTTTAATTATTTTATCATTCTTTACTGACCGTGTCAGTATCTGCTACATAGAAAATATAACAGAAGTAGTAATAAAATAGAAATATTTGCAAATATATCAGTAACTACTTTTATCAAGGATTTCCATGAAAACCAAACAGCTTAAAGCTTTTGATTTAAATGCAAAGCCAAAATCCATACTGATTTTTGACTACCATTGACATTGATAAAGCTGTCTTATAGAATTGCATTTACATTTCTTAGTCTCCAAACTCTGTGAATTAAGCATTTATTTTAATTTTTTAGTTGTTTGATGAAGAAACTTTCCAAAGATAAACTGGTTTTTGGGGGGAGGTGGCACACTTTTTGAGAAGTTACACTGTCAGCAAACAGTGTTTTTAATTTCTGTCTTGTGCTAGCAGTAATTTACCACAGCTGAAGGGGTATAGATAGGTTTTTGGATTTGTGGATTTTTTAATTTTTTTTTTTAATCTTGGACCAGAAAAATCAGAGATCCCTTGACAAGTTCTTAACATATGGCAGAGTATGTCCTTGTCACATCTATACTTAATACAACTAAAATTACCATCTTGAAATCTGGCATATACATCTGGATAGCTGTTGTGCAGCAAATAAATACCAGAAACTAAAATTTTGCATAATTCATTACAAATGGAAATGTTAGTTTAGTTATTTGCATCACCATGTTATGAAAACTGACATACCAAATGGATTTTAAAAAAAATTTTTCCTCTGATTTCTGTTTTGTTGAAGAAATATGTTGCTATGAAATTTCAGATGATGGGACAAAGGGAATGCTTAAGGACCTCCAGATGTTCAGGGGCCAGATTAAGTAAAAGAGTCAACAAACCCTCACAGACCTTGTCTCTTATCTTATGAAGAAAATATTCATCTTCATTTACAAATTGTTCAGTAAACGCTTTGTTCAGCTTGGGGAAATAGGTCTGCCTTTTACAAATAGAAACTGAGGCACCAAGGGTAAAGCTCAGATTTTGAGAACATTTATATGCAAAGACTAATGTGTAGACATGAGTAATAGTAAGTTCAGAAACTACATGGTGTCATCTGATGGAAAGTCCATGAAAAAGGAAAACAACCAAACATGGTCAGCCTTATGTTACAACCTCAGGACCTCCTTTAAATTTGTCATACGGAATTTAATAGAGAAAGGTAATGGCAACAGCACAGGAAGTTCCGCACCAATATATGAAGAACTTTTTCACAGTGAGGGTGACAGAGCCCTGGGACAGGCTGCCCAGGGGGGTGTGGAGTCTCCTTCTCTAGAGATATTCAAGACCCGTCTGGACACCTACCTGTGTGATATGTCCTAGGGAACCTGCTTTGGCAGGGGAGTTGGACCCAGACGATCTCTCGAGGTCACTTCCAACCCCTACAAATCTGTTTCTGTGATCTACAGGAAGAACAGTAGAAATAATAGTAGAAAATATAATTTAAAATAAAGTAAGCAACTCTGATAAATACTTGAAAAGGGATGAATTGAAGTGAGAGAATGACTGAATATGAGAAAGCCTTCAAGACTTCAAAATTTTCTGTGCAAACAATAGTCTTAAAATCTGTAGTCTGAAAACTGGGTATGCCAACAATTGGATAAAGCTTTTTATGCTGTTACAAAAGAATCCAGATAAATCTTTAGTTAAACGTCGATCTGTATCATCATGTCAGATGTTAGAATTAATGATAAATAGTACCTGAGAAGCTGTAAATATTAACTATAGTAAGTGGTCACTCAATAACAAAGATTTCTAGCTTGCAGTAGCAAGCAAGCTAACAAAAAATGTACTTTTTGGTAAGCTTTGTGCCATAGTATGCAGAGGCTAGTCTTGGAAGGATACTGGTTATATAAGAATGAAAGGAACAGAAGTCAAGCAGACAGGCAGCTGACAGGTGGTTTTGTAAACAGGAATCAGAAAGGCATCTAGTCCTGTAGTGTTACTGCCTGAAAATTTTAGATAACTTTTGTCATGCCTGCAGAAGTTATGGGTTTGTCCATGAATCTATCCCTGGAAAACTGGTGTAATTTCACAGTTCAAAGATACAGCCTTCTAAAGTAGTTTGTGTGCAAGCACTGCTGAAGTACTGGAAGAACTTGTTGCAGTCTCAGATACCTCATGATTTGTTGCACAGGTGATGACATACTGAAGGAGTTGTGAAGTGGTAATGATCACTTAAAAGCATCAGATCAGTTTTATTTAAGAGGTAGGCAGATGTCAACTAGTACTATGGGTGTCATTGTTTCCTCTCAGAAATTAAGAAGGCTCTCCAGTCTGAAAATTATTTTCAGGGGCTTATTCACTGTGCAGGATACTTCATTTATTATGAAAGAAAACTGTGACACGACTGGGCTGCTGTTTTCACTGTTGTTGGAAGTAGCTATTGTAAATTAGTGCCGTGTATATTTATTGTATTTCTTTGATTTTTTTTTTTTCATGTATTACAAGTAAGTGCCCAAGTGGTTAGCCAATCAGTTTGGTTTTTTTCTCTTACCCCACTAAAAGTATTATTAAAAATTAATAAAAAAAAATCCCACACAATAGCTTCTTAAGATGAGTGAAGTTAACTCTGGAATACCTACTAACTATGGCTCAGGACACTAATACTACAAGACAATGAAACGCAAAGGCTTATTCCAAATAAAAAAGGTAGAGGAAAACAAAACACAATCTTTTACAATTTAATAGCCTGAGTATGTCAGAACTTTGGCAAAACATAACTCATGCCAAACCCTTTAGTTGCAAAACATAGCTTCTCCCTCACTTATTTTACAGGAATTCTACGGGATTGGAGTCTAAAGGAGAGTTAGATGGAATGGATGCCTGATTTGAAAATACCTTTCAATTTTAATCCTGAAGAATTTAAGTGTGAATTAATTTGTTGAGCAGCTTGATTGTCAGAATTAGCATGGTTGCATATGCTTTGATTTTGTAGGACTTAATGTGGCTTCAAGTAACTTCTCCAAAGAAAGCATAAATGAAGGAGGAGTTTAGCAGAAATACCTCTTACGCTGCTGGACAACATCTGTGCCAGTGATATCTGTTGTGTCCCGTTATTGGAATCTGGCAATCAGAGTGGTAGTTCTTGTATTCTTTGCCAGTCAGGTTCTTTGTCAATCACTTTACCATTGCAGAGCAGCAAATTTATCTTTTCTTAGACAGCTCTTTGTCATATGATAATTGTAAACCACCTTTTATGGGGGTGGTTACTTTCTAAAATAATGTTACATCCTTTTAAAGTACATGGAGTCTTACGAAGAACCCCATAATATGCCCTTCATGTCTATTCTGTCTGCCTTAGTTACTTGGAGTCATTTAGAGTGTTCTAGCTTTTTTTTTTTTTAATAAAACCTACTTTTGAATTTAAAAGGTCTTTGGGGAGTTCACAGAACAGATAAGGTTCAAAAACATGCTAACATGTGGTCTTGATAGACAGTCAAATGCTGTAGTGAGGGTGCTGAGGAAAAGCCACGGGGAAATTAAGATGTGTCTCTTCAGAGTAGGGCTAAGCTACACTGGAATATTGCCTAGAAGCTGTAGTTATTTGGCTAACGAACCTAAATGGAGTGAAAGCATACTTTCCGTTTGGGTATGGACTGGGATCTTGGAAGGGAAAATACAGTTTGTGATTACCTACCCTTTTATCAGCGCAGGGCAGCACAGGGTGGGGTGATAACGGAGTTTTTCAAAGACAGGATGGCATTTCAAAATGGCTAAGAAGGTGGCATTCTAATCTTCCTATCACTTCAGCAGATTTTTAAAGCTGTGTACTGTTAATAACGTATATTATAAAATCATACGTATAAGTATTCTAAGTTTCTATGTACACTAGTTATTACAACTGAACTTTTGACTGGTGAGTGTGAGATAGGAACTCCTATGCGGCTTAGGAAAAGAATAAATTCTCCATAGCATAACATCAAAAAAAAAAAAAAAAAAAAAAAAAAAAAAAGCCACCCAGAGGCGAGCAGAGGGATATTTTAAAATTGTTGGAGTATAGCTTTCCGGTTGATTGTGACTTCTTGTGTCTTAAAGCGTTACTGCCACTGCCTTCGGAAGTATTTCTTTGAATGTTTGTTGGGACACTGTCCTCAGCATTCTTAGTGGCTCATATAAGGAACTTGGCACAAAAAGGCCTAGACTGAGGTCACTGGTGATTGTTCCATAAGTGTGCTGGATTAGGAAATTTTGGGGAGATAAGGTTTTAATAATCATTTGAGTAAAAAAATAAAATCCTGAATTCGGTACCAGAAATACATTTTTAATCACAATTTTAGACTAATTAATTGGCTCAAGATGAGCTAGGTATTTTAACCATGTGGCCCCATGTAGTGTTTCCACAGAAAACTTTTCACAGTAGGTGAGCAGTTCACATACTATATATCAAGAGGACATGTTTGCTCCTGTCCATAGAAAAAAACATATATTTAACATGTTTTTTGAAAGACTTAGATAAGGATAAGGACATCTGCATGTTTGTGGATTTTACAGTTCTGGAGAAAGGCTTGTTTTGTCAAGAACTAACATTGTAAATCTACTGCTAGAGTTTGTTCAGACTTGTCAAAGGCTTTTTGGGAATTTACCTATGCATTTTATACATGGTAGCTGAGAATCAAAATCTGAATCTATCGATACCTTGAAAAATCTCAACAACTATGTCTTAGATAAGGCAGAGTTTACATTTGGGGACTGAAGACCTGAAGGTTGCCATACGTACATAACCATGCTGCCAAGCATGGCAGATCAGGAAGTTAAATGCAATTCTTAACCTAATAAAGGTGTGACAAACTGAGCAGAGTGAAGTGGGGTTCCAGTGCAAGTTTTTCATGCATACAGGTGTGACAACTTCTAGAACAGCAATTGTTTCACTGGCATTGCCAATATTTGAATGACTACTGTTTTGCCAAGGCTTTAAAAAAGTGTTGTCAAAGCCCTAGAACAAGAGATGTGGCAGTTTAAGGGGGCTCTGTGCTATGTAATAAAATGCAGTCTTTTTCTCCCTTTCTTCTTAGTCCTTCTGTGTCATTTAAGAATAGGTCTAAGCACAGGTGGGCATAAGTTCTGATCTAAGATTAAATCTGAAATAAAATGATGACTGCTTTCAGCTGCTGTGCGGCTGGCCATGCACAAATGGAAATCCAGGGCTGGCAGGTTGGTAACTATTCCTGTTTTCCTTTCAAGGAGGATGTATTTCCTTAGACATGTAGTGAGGAGAAACCTGAATCAATGAGATGGTTTGGCTGGGAGCTCAGGTTACCTTCTTGCACTTCCCAAGTTGTGCAATGCCCGAATAAGCATGCTTGTCTCATGTTGCTGCTGCTGCTGCCTAATGCTCGTTTTTCACAATGTATAGATAAAGGGAGTGACTAGAGAGAGGAAAAATGGATGTGGATGATGGACAGATTTGAATACATTTAAGCTGTGTAATTTGTGTAACGGTTATAGTCAAGACATTCCCCTTGATGTACTTGAACTGGGCTAATCCTGATTAAGCACTGATTCTCCTGATAAATGTTAAGAGTTCAAGGTATCAAGTGAAGCCCTGTTAATTTTCATCCTGAAACTTCCTTTTCCTCTCACTGTGTTGATGATGTGTATTTTGGTTTGGCTTTAACAGATTGCAAAAATGTGCAGTGGTTATTGTTGTCTAACCTCCTAGTGTTAATTTTGTAAACTAAAACAAAATTCTAGCCAATAAGTCCTCATACTTTCATTTTGTCTCCCAAATTGTTTTTGCTATGAGTTGCCTCTGCCCCACAATGCTTGGACTTAGTCTTCTGTTTTCTAATTTAGTTTCTCATTTTACCCACAGTTGATGCTTTCCCAGTGTCAGCTGTGAGTGAAGCAGTTCAGAAACTTCAGTATAGTTTCCTAATGTAATAATGTAGGTACTAAATAATTACAATAGTTCTTGGAATAGTAGACACAAGAGATGAGCACACTTCTATAATTTGAGAAGTTGCCCAAATACCTTACAGAAGCAACTTATTTTGAAGCATTTAAATTCCTTCTGAAAGTTGGAAACTATAATTGCATACATTTTATTTCTAAGATACAGCAAGGGACCAGTATTTTGGGAATAGACTTTTAATAATGCCAATTAAATAAAAACAAAGAAGTCTTCTAAACAAACAAATGTCCAGTGCCAACATGTTGCATTCTCTGAGCCAATTTAATAAAAAATAGTTGGATTGTTCACCATAAAGATAATGTAATTGTCCAAAATGCTATTCATTCATTACCTTTAAGAAATCCAATTTGGTTTTAGTTCTTGATGAACCAGTAGGCACAATAAATTATCTTCTTGAAGTTTTGTAGAGTCTATTATGAACTGAAGATGATTCCAACTTCACATTCTTCACAAAGCTCTACTTAGAAGGTAATATTGTGAGTTCATCCAAATAAAAAATGAACCTCTCAGGTGCTCCTGAATGACTTAAAAATATATTTTTACTGGTTTGGGTTTCAGTTAATTGAGTCTTTGATTGAAATTAGCCTTTGTATCTAATAAATTTGAAAATAATTGAAGAAAACAAAATTGTTTAGGTGTTTAAACAATGGACCTGGTATACTAGTACTGCATATATTTAAAATATAATTTCACAGCCATGAGTATGTGTAGAGATTTTTGGGTTTTGTTTAAAATTTATTTCTTAAATTTTATGAGACAAATGCACATTAAGAAGTGCTGATGTTTCAGGTACTTTGTACATCATGTAGTTGGCCATAGGAGGCTTTTTGTTTCACTCAAAATCAAATGGTAACTGCACGAACTACAGTTACTACAAACTGCAATAACAGATACTGTTTAAATTGCATCCAAATGGATACATTAGGTGAATGTCTTCTGTGCTTCAAAAACATTAGGCACCATTTTGCATCTTTAGAGGTTTAACTAAATTGGAATCTGCAGACATTAGCTTGTGTTGAGTTCCTAAATATTAAAATTCTGTTTTACTGCCCATCTTCCTTGAATTTAATTTTTTTCAAGTAAATTAAAACAGATTTAAAAAAAAAAAGTTGAGTTTATTATTATTTAGTGCTTTCTCACTTCTTGTCTAAAAGCTATTGTTGATGTTTAAATAGGGGAAAACACAGATAATGAAACACGACTATAGAGAGTAGAATAGTATTCTGGTAAGGTAAAGAAATACTATTTTCTCTTGTCTTTTTTAATTTCAGTGCAATCGCTGTTTGCCATTGTACAATGACAAGCCTTTTCGTCCAGGTGACCAAGTTCATGCCTATAATTGCAAACCTTGTCAATGTTACAGCCATGCAGAAAGCTGCCACTATGACTTAGCAATGGACCCTTTTCCTCAGGAACACCACAGAGGCGGTGGTGGAGTGTGTGATAACTGTCAACACAACACAGTCGGTAAGTCACAAAAAAGAGAATGGAATGTTTATTTTGCAGTCACTTTTTGGCTAAGTCTTGTCTCAGCTGAAATTAATCCTCAATCCCCAATAAATTCTCATATATATGTATTTTTAAATTATCTGGATTGTACAGCATTTACAATTGTGTCAACACTTAAGCTACAGGAAAATACTGCTAAAATTCCATGTGAAACACATTCTAGTAAATAATTAGAACATACTGTTTCAAAGCTCTTTCCATTACATGTGCCTGAGCATTTAAATCTAGAATATTGTCTTTCTAATTGAACCAGTTTAACAGATAACATATTACAATATATTGTCAAATTTTGCTCTAATGTCAGTTTCTGTTCTGTGTAAGTAATGTATTTGAATACTTTTAAAAACTGTTCCCTTCTATTTCAGTTTTATTGGCTTTGTCTACTAAAGGGGAAAAAAGAAAAGTTTCAGGTTCAACGATAATTTTTCCAAAAAATGTATAGGCATTTGCATGGCACAGCTTTTATATAAGTGTGGTATTATATAACAGATGGAAGTTTAATGGAGTAAAACATAGTTTGTAACAGGTTCATTGTTTCATATGCTCTGGATCACTAAATTGGCAGGTAGAGATGAAAGGTGCATTAAAATGGACGTCCTGAAAATTATAGAATTCTCTCAAAGGAATAGAGTCTTTAATTTTGAATTATACAGCTAATTTTAATGAATTGGAAGCCATAATGCATAACCTTTCTTTCATGCAGGAAGGAACTGTGAGCTGTGCAAGGATTTCCATTACAGACAAGCAGGTGCAGATCTTTCAGCCATCGATGTTTGCAAACCCTGTGACTGTTATGCAACAGGCACCAAAAATAAGAGCCTCCTGTGTGATAATGTGAGTAGCCTCAATATAGAATAATGTCAAAATGCCTTAATCAGCTGGGTAGACGACAGTAAGATTTTGCGAAGTGTAGTTAGGCAGTGACTACTTTATAAAAAAATGCTGAATTCAGCCCTTTCAAAATGATAACTGATTTACATCGGAGACTGAAAGCTGTGACAGCACAGAAAGCAATTTTAGATATACTGTTGAAGAGTTCTTTATCTAGATCACCAACATACATGAAAGGTACTGTACAAATTTTCAGAAATGAATAGTATTTTGGTTATACTAACAGGTATGCTGTGCACTCAGTAATATTAAAACATCCAGGTTTTGAGTGGTTTTGGAGGTCTTGATACTCTCTTAAAAATAGTAACAGATTTTTAGAATTCAAACGATAAGTTAAGCTTGAAATTGAACTAAAATTAAGCTCATTTTTCCTGTAATAGACAAGAATTGATCTCCATTGTAATTTATAAAGTCCATTTAAAAAAAGAACCCACAAAGTGATGCTGAAAAGAGAACACCATCAGCTATTATTTTTAAGGTGATGGACTGCACTGGCATGCAACACACATAGTCTGATAGTAAATCTAGCTTTCAAAACATGCATAAAAAAAAGGCAGGAAAAGTCACTGCAATCTTGAACATGTATTAAAAATATATTGTGGTCCATGTTCTATTCACATATGTCCTGTCCATTGCCAAAATCCAAATTTTGTTAGGAATAGGAAAGAAATAGCTTCTCTGTTTGAAATGTATTTTAAAATAATTTTTAAGGTAGAACTTGATTTTCAAGGAAGTGAGAGAGAATTTCATCAACTTTTTTTCCACATTTTAAGTCTCATCTTTTTTTCTAAACTTTTAAAATGAAATAATATCTAATATTTTTCATATGATGCATTTTCTAATGGCATTTTACTTAACAGTCATCTCTTGTGGATCCTGTTGTATTTTCATCCTTAGTACTATAGTGGTATGAATACATGCCCATTTTGACTCAGTGCTTTCACAGGACTCGTGCATCAGTGCATATGCTAAGTGATATGCAAATTTAGCACAATGAGTTTTTTAAAATAATCCCCTGTAGTACAAATAAAAATTTTCTGCCTTCTGAAAGTGGTACTTTTTGCCAGCATCACAGAAATGGAAAAAAACATGAAATACACAGATAATCCTGCGAGTACTATTTTTTAAAGTATAAGGAAATTGAACACAAATGCTAATTTGCTTGTCTTTGGATCACCCTGTCCTGGTGAAATGGTAACCTAAACCAACTTTAGCTGGGATTAATAATGAGAGGAAGAGTAGTTTACAGAAATCACTGATTTAATAGTAAAATATACAAGGACATTGATGAAGCTTGACTATGAATGCATGAACAGGGAGATAAAATGGGAAAAACGGGGGAGACTGTATTGCTCGATAAAGCATCAATTGACTGCTGCAGTAGAAGCAGAGCAGGGAAAAATGATTAAGAGGCATTAAAGAATAGATTAATAAGGCTGGGGACTAAAGGCTGAAATGAATTACATGAAATAGGAAGGCATCATTGAAGGAAGTGTTTCCAAATTTGACCTGTGGAAGATGGAATTGTAAGGAATAAGGACTCTACTCATGAAAATTAATTGTCACGTCACAATGATAATTTTCAAGGAAATATGCCAAAAATGGGGCAGAATACACTTTTACTGCATAATTTACCATTTTCTGTAGTTCATCAAGACTTTTTCTTTTTTCCAAGTATCAGTTGTATCACTAAATTCCAAGAGGTATAGAGTTCCAAAGTTAACCCATTGAATCATAAATTAATCTATTGAATCACACAGAAAGAGTATTTATTCATCAAATGAGGTACTATTGATGTAGATCATTTACAGGATGGGTAGAAGATATTGTAACATCTCAGTTCTTTGGACTGATCATGAAAACTTCACCTGTTCACCCATGTCACTCTACCCTTGGTAAGAAATACACACAGGTGTGTAACATTTCCTGCGTGTAAAGGTTCTCAGTTCTTGTACGTCTGTTGATCGTCTCCCAGTTACAGATCAGTGTGTAACTGAATTTGTTAGTGAGAGCTAACATACTAAAACCTTCAAATTATAACTTTATGGTTTATAGTAACAAGTAGGATTTTAGAAGAGTGTTGTAGCATCCATGAGCAATTCATTAGACCATTTTTGCAGAGAGGGGTCTTCCCTTGAGACTGGTGGGTACAAGACAGAATTGTTACAGTCTGATAAAATTTGTCCACTTCAGTGCCAGTTATTGTTATCTAATCAGTGAAGAAAAGATGCAGATTGATCACCTCCTCTTTGTGAATGTCATAAACCACTTCAAACAATCAAAAAGTCCAGATGAATTATTTGAGGTGCCTGCGTTTTATGAGAGTGAAAGAAGAATTGTCTGCCTTCTTCCCTTCTCCCTAACCATTCACATGTGAGAAAATTCTTCCAGAATACTGCTGATGTGATCATTCTTGCTCTGTATGGAGAGCTGGAGATTAATTTTTTCTGGCCCTTATACCTTGACTCATTTTCCTGTGCAGCTTTTTACCCAGACTGCTCTACAAATGCTTACATATTCAATCAGGCACAGCAGTTTGTAGTCCTTTCATGATTCTATTATAATATGCCATATATAACAGTGTGGAAAAAAGCACTGTTTTCCAGGGCATTTGTTTCTAGGCAAAGCTGAAAGTGCTGCTATTGCATTTACCTAGTCTTGGAAGTACCATTCTGGTCTCAGTGAATTTAGACATCATTTTTTTTTACTCAACTTTTACTGATATTTAAAAATTGACTCCTAGTGTGCAAATAAATTTGTATGATGTACTTATTGGTGCGAAGAAGTTGTACTTTAGTGAAGAGAATATTGTTCTGAGTTGCAAAGGCTTAATTGACTTCTGCTAAGGTGGCAGCTGTACTGCCTCCTGTTGCTCAAAAACTTGAAGACGTTACAGTGAACAAAAGGTTAGTTGTCTATTTCTTTAAGGAATCAAATGAAAACATAGATTCCACTGCTACTTTTCTGTACACTCTCTTAATTTTGCTCATTTGGGTGTCTTAGGGTTTTTTCCCTCAGAAATTTGAATGGTTAATTTTTTATTTTTTTTTTAAATAATGGAAAAGCTAACTAGTAGCTGTGTATATATATGTATTTTAAACAAAAGTAGCATCCTTTTTCTGATAACTTTATTTCTGAGTTGAAAAATTCTTTGACCTAAAATTAGAATGAGCATTCCTCTTCTGATTTTTCCACCTATGCAGTTTTCAACCCATTTATTGTGACTGACAATAAATAAATAACTGGAAGGCGTCTTGCAAGGTAAAACAGTTAATTAAGGGCATTTCAGTCAACAGATATATCAAATAGGAAAAGTAATATAAAGGATGCAAACTTGTCAATGAAAATTTCATGTGTGTAGTAGAGTCCTTAAAGTTGAGCTCTAAACTACTGTGTTTATGCAGAATCTTGCATTTCCCTCATGGATGGCCTTTAATGTTACTGTTAAAATGAAGGAAAATAAGCTTTTTGTGTTAAGTAATTCCTTGGCTTTGTTTCTAACAGATTTTGTACCATGGAAATGCTGGAGTTTTTGTGATAGTTTTTCAAGTTATTTTGGGTATTCGGTCTACTCCCACCCTTTGGGAAGCCATGTGCAGAGGGTAAACACCCCATTTTACATTTTGAACAGAAGTAGTAGAAAGCTACGGACTTTGGAATGTCATTATGTACGATGGCAAGAAGAGGTAGTGGAGGAGTGAAAAGGAACTTCATTATTGCTATTTATTCAGTTTTCAGTTCCCGAAGCTGACATATTGCGAATACTCTCAGGTATTTGGTGGTCAGACCATTAACCTATGTGTCTCAGCCAGCACACCTTACAGTTCTCATTTCCTAAACTGAATAAAATACTTATATCTCTTCTTAAGTCCCTACATGAGCTTAGTAAGTGGACGTTGCGAGGGTTCCTCAATAGACTCTACTTTGCATTTGTGATTCTAGATGTGACAAGTTAGATTAGTGTCTCCAATTAAAGAGTTCTATTAATACATACAGTCTAAAGGGGTGTGAACTGCTAGGTATCTCTAAAGTTCAAAAATCTCAAGTCGTCCACTTCCTGATTAAGGACAATGATGCTGTAGCTGTGATTTGTTCTGGAGGACATTGCTTTCAGACTACTTAAGCAATGTAAGCCTTTACATTCTAGGATATATGACTAATGTGTATTTCATACATAAATTATAAATGACACAGGGGGTACATGCTAACTGCATCAGTGATCTTTGGTATCAAATAACAATTGTAATTATGAGGTCCCAAGATGCACCACCACTTGGTAGTAATGCTTGGCTAGACTAATTTTGGTGGTGAACAATCTAGACATGTATTTTCCATGATTTAGTACCAAGATGGTCATGGTCATAGATACGCTGTTTCTGTGTGCTTACTCTTTGGGTCAGAACCAGGCTTGTCAGCCATAAACAACTGAAGAACAGATTGCTTTCTGCTCTTCTATAACCAGCATAAGTAAAGTCTGTTTCAGCAGTTGGATCGGTGGGGAGGAAGGGAAGGTTCAGTAATATCTACAGTGCACAACTGGTGAAACCTTGGGTAACAGAATTTCTAACTATTAATGGCTACCAGAGTTCTCAAGCTAGATTTACAGAAATAATAAGTAAACCATCTTTTGCTTCATAATACAGGGTTATAGAAATGGTTTGTTCTTCTGGCTTTGATGTAGATGTCTATATTATAACCTGTGGTACAGCTGTTTCTGTACCATTATAAACCTCTGTCAATTTGTACAACTCCTTGTAACAGCATCCATTGCCAAGCAGTTCACTGTACTTCTGTGTTGTGTTAGTGCTTCTCTGTCTGTACAGAGAGTTTTTCCCTTTTTTTCACATTTTTAAGCCAAATTTCCCCAAATTAAGTTTGTTCCCTAAATTCATGCAGTTAACCAATTTTCATATGAACCTTAATTTTGCTTTTATTTTTTAGCTAAAATTCCAGTTCTTTAAAGTTATTTTCAAAACTTACTACTTTTCTTGCTTATTATAGCACTTTTTCTAATTTTCTGTCATACACTTGAGTTATATGAGCTGAAGCCTTACCTTTCCTTCTAATGTCTTGAGTATGAGATCCTTTAGTACATCCCAGAATGACATTTACCTTTTCTTGAGTGTTATTGTATTGTTCATATTTAATTTGTGGAGGACTACTATCACTTCTGGATTATTTTCCTTTTTCTTAAAAAAAGAAAATTTTAAAAATATTTATTTAATGTTTGATGTCTATGTGTTGTCTTGAATTTACTTCACCTTTATTGATTTTAGAGTATTTATACAAAGAGTAAAAATGCTGAAAATTTACCCACTGAGGGTGATCTCAACACTGCAGTGTCCATTGTGATCAGGGAACAGCCGCACATCTTTGAAATGTGGCCAAGTGCTCATAACAAGATCCACTTACAACCACAGGCAAGGAAAAATGATAAACCAGGTCTAGGGTCCATCCAGGGTGGCCAATCTGGAGCAGGAGGAGATGGGGCTGGAGACATGGTCCAAAGAACCCTGTCAGGAGAGGCCCAAATGCAGCATACCCCAGGCAAAGTGGGAGTGCCCAGGCTGGAGCTTATGTGGGCAAGAGGCTATGAGTGGAGGCCCCCATGTTAGGCTTCTCAGGGCCATTAAGGCTGGTTGATGCCCTCAGGGCCATGATAATGGCTATACATCCTCAGCTAGGATATTCTCTTAAGCTTTTAAGCATGCTCTGTCTTCAGAGTCTTCTACTCAAAATATTGACGAATTTAGCATCCGAGGAGGCAATTACAGAACCCCATAACCTTTCTCAGTTTTACAAGTAGTTTTATCTACTTTCCCTTCCCTCTCCACCTACTTTTCAGCAGCTAAACTTCATTAGATATCTTTCATCTTGATATTCTATATTGACAAAATAAGTAGAATGGAAAGTTTTCTGGACACGGCTAAGACAAAAACAAAATAATAATTTGTGGATCTGTTGGAGAGCAGCAAAGGGGAAAGGGACCTGGGGGTCCTTGTGGACAGCAGAAAGACCATGAGCCAGCAATGTGCCCTTGTGGCCAAGAAGGGGTACATTAGAAGGGGTGTTGTTATTACATCAAGAGGAGTTCCCCTCCCCCTCTACTCTTCCCTGGTGAGACAGCATCTGGAATATTGTGTCCTGTTCTCGGCCCCTCAATTCAAGAAGAACAGGGAGCTACTTGAAAGTGTCCATCGCAGGGCCACTAGGATAATTAAGTGGAACATGAAGTTATGAATTCAGGCTGGGGGAGCTGGGTCTCTTTAGCTTGGAGGAAAGGAGATGGAGGGATGACCTCATTAATGTCTAGAAATATGTAAAAGGTGAGTGTCAGGAGGTCAGACCCAGGCTCTTCTCAGTGATGTCCAATGATAGGACAAGGGGCAATGGGTGCAAGCGGAAGCATAGGATGTTCCATATGAACATAAGGAAAAACTTTTTCACTGTGAGGGTGGCACCGGAACAGATGTCCAGAGAGGTTGTGGAGTTTCCTTCTCTGGAGACATTCAAAACCCGCCTGGATGTGTTACTTTGTGACTTAATCTAGGCAATCCTGCTCTGGTCAGAGGGTTGGACTAGATGATCCTTTGAGGTCCCTTCTAACCCCTAACATTCTGTGATTCTGTGAATACAATCAGAGGGTCCTTCTTGTCTTGTCTATATAATGTCTTTTTTCTGCTTGACTTTTTTTCCCAAGACTTTGAAATCTGTTTTATAGAAGAATATCAGTGGATTATTTACAGATCCTCTAATCTGGTACATAGAAACCTATGTTTGGGTCTATTAAGAAGCAATCTGATAAGCCTTTCTCTCTAACAAATACTTTAGTTTCCTATACCTCCCTCTAAGTGCCAAGAGAGGCTTCCACTCTTTTTAGAGCCTGGAAACCAGTTGCCACTTGTATTGATTACAGATGGAAAACTCTTCTCTACGTGACAGCAAGGTAGGAGGAAATTTAGATAGGGAGATCTCCAAATGGTTTCATTGGGTAGTTTCTGGAGAAAATGTGAATTATGCTCTTTGGCTGGCCAGCTATTTCTCCCATATTCTGTAAAGTTATGTTTTTCTCTTCTGGCATAAATGTTTACCCTATTAAGAAAAAGTTTGGGGAGATACATTTTCTCCAACTGAATGGGATGGCAATTACTACTCCTTATAATAGCTTGACAAAATTATGTTGAAGATACTGGTGCTTGTTGAAGATAATGATGCTTTCTGCTTCTTTTAACACTCAGTAATCTTCACATTTCACTTGTTGCATCAGGAAATGGCTACTATCTGCTCACAATTAGACTTGGGTTTCCATGTATTTGTGATAAGAACAGCCATACTTGATGAAATGAGGCTTTCATCTAGCACATCTAGTATGCTGTCTAATAGTCTATCCTTCTGTGATATACTTTGCTCTACTCCAATTTTTCATTGTTTTGGGACTGTCTGAGCTAAACTAAGGGGTTTAAGGCATTGTAGTATTTAGTTTTCACGTATGGGATTAATCTTGCTCATTGTCTAATGCACTTCAGAATAAGTGTATTCTTTGTGTATATAAAAAGAAGTACTTTTCTTTTAAAGTTTTCTTTCTGATAATTTTGTGGATGTTGTGAGAAATAATGGATATTCATTTTGCAAGCCATTCACAATTTTTATAGAATGTATTCTCTCCGTCTTGATTATTTCTTTCTAAAGTGAAAATTTTTTATAATTTTTTTTCTTATTCTCCTTACTCTCTAACCTCTTTTATTTCAGAGGGTAAACAGATATACAAATGGTGCAAAATGTTGATATACAGTGGCTTTTTCTGATGGAATGACATTTTCTCTGTAATTTTCAGTTCTTTTCTGGTAATTCTGGTATTCCTGTTGCTTTTTTAACTGCCTCAGATCTTTCAAATGATTTTTAGGGGAAATCGAGCAGTTTTACCAGCTCCTTTCTAGAATGGTGATAACTAATTTTGGACTCATTACTGTCTCCCTATAGTCAGCATTGGTTTTAGTCAGGCGTCCTTGATGTAGAAATTAATTTGTCTTTTTGATCATCTGTTTGGTTCACTATAGGCAATATTTCCAAATGTTGCTGACTTAAAGAAATGGGGTAGAATCATGAAGCATGATTTTTTAGGGAAAAAAAAATTCCATTATATCAAACTTGTGTTTTCATTCCTATTAATTTGCTCTGTACAGAAAAAAAGCTACTAGACTGTAAATCTCAGAAGCTTCCTTATAGCCCTTACAGGAGATTGATGTAACTTCTGTAATTTTATTCCTCTTGTATTCAGGGTGATTTAAGCAATTAATAACTAATTTTATATTTCAGTTCATTTAGCAGTCTTGACTCATGAATAGTCACTTCAACAGATGAAAATTTGCTAAAAATCTTTTCCTTCTGATGACATTTTGGTTTGAAATCAGTCATCAAAGTCATTCCTTGTATAGAATGGTAACACCTTTTCCACAATGAATAGCTGTGAAATACTTTGTAATCTTTGCTGTGGACCTATCTGTCCTTAGTGCTACCTAGAATCATAGATGTGTAAGTCGGTCATATGCTCCAGCTCAGAGGAGGATTATGGCTAGTGCTAGGTCCAGCCATGATTTTTTCTGGATGAATACTGATCCTTCCAGGGACAGAGATTCCACATTGCCTCTGTGCAATGCTGATGCTGCACTTCCCTCTTAGTGAAAAAGTTCTGATGTCCAGTCTGAATCTGCTAATCATACCACTTAATTTTTTACTGCCCTCGCTGATTCTTTGGTAGTCTTCATTTGTTTCTGATACTTGAAAAATATTTTTTTCCTTCATGCCTTAAGTGTGTTTCTCTTTAAAAGGTGATTTTTGTATTGCCATGCAAAACTATTCTGGTTTTCAAATTTGGAGGTTGTTTTCCTGTCTTATTTAACTTCCTTATTGTGATCTGATTTCCACTTTTCAAAGACAGCTTGTTTTTGAATCTAATGCTTTTCTTTATGTGGTAGCTTTTGGAGTATCTTTAAAGTCTTTTTGGGTATGAGTTGTGCTGAGTGCTAATGAGGTATCTTTATGCAGTGCATGCTGTTGTGTAATCTGAGTATGCTATGATCTCTAACACAAAATGTTTCTTTTACAGTTGTTTTAAACTAGGTATTTTTCTTCATTTAGGATTAAACTCAAGAGTTGTTTTTCACATGTGAGTTCTCTGATGAATGGCTGTGATGCATGACTGGGTCTCATAATAAACTAAATATCTAGATCAAATCTAGTCTAAAAAGGAATAACTTGAAAATACTTCTGCTACTGTGGTCTATTACCTTTATGTACTTGCTATTTTCTAACCTTTTGTTTATAAAATATTGCTTTCTTGCCTTTTTAATATCTTCCTGAAAAATGTGTCTAATGCATCAGTAATAGATCTCTACTATGAAAGTGTACTGAAGAGGTTTTATTGGAGTAGAGAATCCTTTTACGATGACGAGGTAGGAACACATGTTTCTCTAACTGTCAGTGTTTTCTGCACTGAGAATTTACTATTAGATATTGAAACACTCTATTTTATCTGGTATTAATAAAGCTTAGAGCTTAACTGTAGATTGGAGGATGTGATGATGTCATTTAGGTGGAACATCCAAGTAGCTTTGTCACTGATGCCACAGGACTCACTAGTGTTTCAGCTTTGCCTGACTCATAGGTGTAAGATGAAAAAGATAATTGGGAAAAGACATTTTTGTACTGGTAGCTAATTAAAAGCAAGACACATTGAACTGCGACTGTTTGGGTTTTGAATCACTGTACTCTTTCACATGTGTAAATGTCTGCACTGAAAAAAAAACCAAACCAGAAACCACTGACCCAAAGAAAATTACTTCTAACACAGGTTTGGTTGTTTGCAGCCATCTCTGTGTTTCCCAGAACACTTGAGTTAAAGTTAGAGGGTTTTTATGAATCCTGAACCTTTCACCAGTTCACATCTCCTGAATCTCTGCGTTGCTTAGACTCCCCTCATTCAGCTATGTTATATATTGGCCAATGTCTTCCCCTCAATTCCTTGTTCCTGTGCCATTGCTCTCTCCCTGTGGTCAGTTTTCCTACCACATTGGAAAGTGATGAATATAAAGTGAACAGAGAGATTGGTTTTGCTGTCTTTCTGTCTGTCTGTCTGTCTTCCCTGGCATTGAGAAGTCTGAAATTGAGACACCTTTCCAGGAGCTCTTTATCTTGCACAAGATGTAAGAGACATACTCCCAGATCATGGCCCAGGCATAACAAAAGATGTCTCAGCTCCTTCCAAGTAGCAATGCTATCTACTTAGAGCACAGCAAAGGACCTTTATCTCCCACCACTGAAGTGGAACGCTTGGGTCCCAGATGAACCAAAAAAAGAGGGAGAATGTTTTAGATATTGAGCTGTTGGTTCACATCCTTTTGTAAAGGAAGAGAAAATTTCATGTGGATGAGTAGTCAGAAAGGAAATCTTTCAACATTGCTTCATTATTTAACTAACATTTTCATTAAGATAAATAATCATATAGTCTGAACAAAAGAATGCAGAACTTAACCTTTGAAAATGATCATATTTTGTAGTAACTGTGATTCAAAAATGTAGTTTGCTTTAATAGAATCATCATTTATACAATGCAATATTGTAATTACTCTTTGCAGTTTTCTCTGTCCAGATGGCAAAAAATGCCACATTGTTTACTCATGTTTTTCTTTCAGTTTTGTAATAACTGGACATTTAAACTGCATTTAAAAATTGAGTATTTACACTATGTTTAATATTTCTCTTTTTTCTCTCAACAAGTTAAAGTATGTGTTATTTTTTTCTGTGCCATTTAAAGTTTTCTCCTCCCAGACTCATACTCCCATTCTTGTTGCTAATGAGTGTATCATCTAAAAATAGATATGTTCATCATTCCATAATATTTTGTATCTTTCTAGATTGGAGGCCAGTGTAATTGTAAGAGACATGTGTCTGGCAGACAATGCAATCAGTGCCAGGAAGGATTCTACAGTCTACAACAGTCAAATCCTGATGGCTGCAGTCCCTGTAACTGTAATACCTCTGGGACAGTCAATGGAGATATTACCTGTCACCAAAATTCAGGCCAGTGCAAGTGCAAAGCAAATGTTATTGGTATGTGTAATGCAAGAGTTTGGAGCCATTTTTCTTGTTATCTCTGGAAATAAAACATACTTGATTTATAAATGAAAAGTAGTCAACTTCTTTGCTGAAGGCAGATTATAAAAGTGAATGAAATTAACTGTTGAAAAATTATTAATTTAATAATTCTATCAAACTACAGCTTGAAGCTTAGTTTAATCAACCCTTTAGAAGTTTCTTTATGGCATAGCTACATTAGGTTACATAGCTCCATACTAATAAGTCACAGAAATAATGTAATTTGCTTACTGCATAGATGTTTCTTTTAGGAAATTAACACTTTTTCAAAATGTTTTATACTTAATGAGTTCTAAGCAAATCGTTTCCATGCTAGTTTTCTTAATAGACCAAAATAAATGGATTTTTTTCTCAAAATATTCTGTGCTACAGGGTCCTTTGTGATAAATCTATCATTTTTTTTCTATTATATTTCTTTGAACTGTTCCTATGAAATGCAAAATAAGTCAACATAATTCCATAGATCATGTACATTGCTAGGGTTAGTTATCAAGGGCCACATAATTTTAATTTTGTAATTCAATGCCAAGCTGATTATAATAAACTGCTACCTTCTGTGTTATTTATCATTTTTTTTACAAGACTTGCTTTTTTGTTTGTTACTCCCACAGGTATTTTTCAGAAATTAGATTTGATTATAGCAATTTATTACTTCCAGCATATTTGAGGGGAGCCACAGCCACATAAGGACAAAATTTATCAAGTGCCCAAAATACACAGTATATATAATACACTTTGAAATGTTGATGTATGGGAATATTATGCAAGGAGAATTTCCTGATAAAGTGAGCCTTGCATGGTAACTGTACATGTCTCAGACTATACATGTCTCAAAAAAAAAAAAAGGATCATTTTCTGCTTTGTTATTAACAGAATCAGTAATCTATTTTTTCTTTAGCTAACCATGGTTGTGGGCTGTTTACACAATGTTTAAGTATATGTTAATTAATATCTCACTGAGTTGTGAATATTGACGTTATCTGTAATATTGTAAGTCTCTTTTTTCTTCTAGTTTCCAAAATCAAATGCAAAATAATAACAAATAATGAAAATAACTCTAAACGGACATATCCTGAATAGTTTCTGTACTGTTTACTTGTGTTTCCATATCATAAAAAGGGTGCTGAGAGTGGAAAAATAACTTCTATGTATCTTAAACTCCTCTACATTCGATAAAAAGGATTTCATAGCATTCTTAACTATGTATGTTATATATTCTTTGCTTACATTTCTGTTTGCATCTGTAAAAACCTTCCTTAACTCAGAGGGAATTTGGTATGCAAGAAAAGCAGTCTGGTTCTTACATATTTGGTCACCTTCATATTATTTTAAATATCTTCTCTCTTTGAAAATGGAAACAATTATTGTTGTTTCCACTGAAATAGTAAGAAAAACTGTGTAAATCTATGCTGTCTGTAAATTTACCTGTAACCATGGCGGGGGGCTGTAGTTATGCAAGTGTTTGTTTTGCAGGATAAAAAACCTAATTCTTTCCAGATTGGGTTCTCTTCCTTTGTTTTCCAAACCAATTGTAAATAAGCTTCTGTATATTGGAGCGTGTGCAGCAAACTTTAACAAAGAGCTTTCCTCTTTGGATTTCTAAATTGGTTTTTAGAGCAATCTGTCTGTTGCTGTTTTATCTGTTTAAACAAACACGATAACAGAAAAATGCAACTATGGACTGTGCTGTTATGAAACATGAACTGTTAGAGTTAACACAACTGTTAAATCTTACTAATGATTCTATCACCAGTAAAATACATTAGCACCAATAATTTTATTAAAGTAGGTCATTCATCTAGAATAAAAAGGTAGAAGAATGTGAATTAAATGCCAAGCGTGCTAACTCCCCTGTACTTGTTAACATTGAATGTGATGCCCTGTAGGCCTTCCTCAGTATCGTTAGGAATAGATTACCTGTCAGGAATATGTATGGCATATTCAAATAAGCACTGCGCATATTTTTAAAACTGATATGATATGAATCCATGTAGACCAATTTTAATAGTTCAAAATGAGTCATAATTCTTGTTAACAATACAGTTATTTTTAAAATTTGCAGCAATAGTGGTCCTTTTTTATTTTCCTTATTGAAATTAAATGATATGCCTTAGGTGAGTCATTCATCACTGTTAAAAGAACTTGCCTTCTGTTGGAGTTTTTGAGTTTTTTATCCATATGTATAATGCATTTCCTCCCATTTTTAGTTTTATTTTTTCTACATGTAAGTTACTAGATGTATTTGTGCATGGTTTTCTGGGTTTTTTTAATAATGACAATATATGGTTAGAACACTGTATTTATATTTTCCTTATGGAACAATGAAGTGATGGCTTCGTGGCAAAGGATTTTCCCATTGTAAGAGAAAATGCATAACTGAATTTGCATTTTTCATATAATAATCTAGTTTGCTTTCTTGTAATGTACATTTTATAAACTGAAATACAAATGCCATCCCTTGGGGCAGGGATAAAGCACGCAATGTCTTTGAAAACAAAGCTAATAAAGCTACAGGATGAAGTATGAAGAAAACAGTTTAGATTTTAATGTACTGCAGGAGTTAACTAAATCATATATTTAGATAAAAATATTTCATTTTGGATTATGGAAAGCATTTTCTTTAAAGGCTAACGGTAAACACTAACAGTGTTAAGTAAATCATTGATTGTAATTAGCCTAACTTGTGTTGTCCTACAATATATTTAATGTCTGTAATATAATGTATAAATCTGTTATCAGAACAGATAGAGATTCCAGTGCAATTCTCTGTATATTGCATTTCTATGATATAGGGCAAAAAGTTCACGTGAGCATTGATTGCTCAACAGGTGCTATTTGAGGGGGACAAAGATTAATTCGAGTTTGTCTTAGAAATGCTACAAAGAATCTCTTTCAGATGTATCTTAAATTGTATTGAGAAGCCAGTGGAAACACAGAGCTTCTGAAACAAATGGGAAAAGTAAACAGATTTTGGGATGCCACTATTATTCAATCAATTTGTTCAGCCCCGTCATTCCTGTTAATTATGCTGGTGAAGAACATTAGTCCTCTCCTTTCTGTTTTGTTTTTCTTTTAAGTGTAGTATCCTTACCCTTTTAAAAAATTGAAATTAATAGCTTTTCAGCTTTTTATTAATACCTTTTCTCTTTCCAGGTCTTAGGTGTGATAGTTGCAATTTTGGATTTAAAGCTCTCAGATATTCTAATGAAGATGGATGTGAGCCTTGTTGGTGCAACAGCCACGGCTCAGTGAACCAATTCTGCAACCCTCTCTCTGGGCAGTGCAATTGTAAAGAACGAGTGAAAGGGCTTCACTGTGACACCTGCATCGACAACTTTTATGGGCTGGATGTAACTGGTTGTAAGGCTTGTGAATGTAACGTAGCAGGGTCGTTTTCTGGAACTGTGTGCAATGAGAAGACGGGACAATGTGCATGTAAACCAAATATTGGCGGAAGACAGTGTGACGAATGCCTAGATGGCTACCACAAAGTACAGGAAAATCATTCCTTTGTCTGTCTGCCCTGTAGCTGTGACAAGGCAGGTACAGTGAATGGCTCTCTGCTTTGTGACAAATCGACAGGACAGTGTCCCTGCAAAGCTGGTGTGACTGGCCTTCAGTGCAATCAGTGCATGCTCCATACGTACAACCTTAGTGTAAGCAACCTTCTGGGCTGCCAGCATTGTGACTGCGATGCTTTGGGCACATTGGCAGGAACAGTTTGTGACTACGTTTCTGGACAGTGTGTCTGTTCGCCTGAGCGTCAGGGGAGAAGGTGTAATGAGTGTAAACCAGGTAAGGGAATTGGAAGATGATCTGTTGGATGTTGTCATAGTTCCTGTAGTTTTTAATATGTATTTAGGCACCTTCATTTCTGACATCTTTGACTTATATTAATAATTTTTCCATTTCTTCCTAACTGTGTAAGTGAGAAAGAAAGATATATTAATGGCCTGATTACCATCAAATAGTCTATCACCAGAGGTTGTATAATTTGTGTTGCTACTGCAGTTTCAACATGTCCAAAATAAGGATAGGCCTAGTTCCTTTAGATATTGAGAAAGTATACAAATTGGTGTGGTCTGTTTACTGAAAAAGATATAAATTAGCATAGTTAGATGAACAGCAGGTATCCTCATAATGAAAAAAGTGGATTTGGAAGACAGAGTGCAAGCGCTTCAGGAGGGGTACGAGCATGGCAGGAGATACAGACCTGGTTGCTTAAACTTTGATGAGGCTGGCAAATGTGCCACTTAAAAAGTATTCACTTGCCTTGCTGTGTTGAGGATGTGCTGGCTTTCACAACTGCTTTCAGTTCTGCCCTACAAGTAGGTGATACTGCTGTTGCTATATATCTGTTCAACATTTTGTACCATATTACTGTAAACAGACCTTAAATGTTCGTTATAAGCTCGAAGCTGTGTATTATATTTTAATGTTTTTGTTTTTAAGAGTAGGTGGGTAAAGTAAAACTATAGGTAATATTAACCTACCCCTAGTAATAATACTAAACAGATAGATTTAGTTCAAGTTAAATACATATGCAATTTATTAAAATAGCAGGTCACATTAAAAGGTACATTATAGCTCCATTGGTTTTAATATGCCATTCAATAATTTGAACAGAGGTTAAAAAAGCTGCTTAACCTCCATTAAGTATTTTTAAAAATACTTTCATTTAAATTATTTTAGGTACGTATACTAATAAATAAGGCAGTGTTCTGTTTTTCTTAGTTCCTCCTCCAGTGCTATTTGACCTGCTAACCCTCTACAGCAGCCACTTAATCAGAGATCGGCAGAGGAGTGATGTCAAGGCTTCCTGAGTCAGTGACCGCCCTTGTCCTTGAAAAAGAAAGGCCAGGGTTTATGCAGAACTAAATGGTTTAAAAAGGTTTAATTGATAGTATGAACAGTCTGGTTTGTAGAAAAGCTTGCATGGCACTCAAAGGAATACTTCCACACAAGTTCCTTTTAACAAAAAAAAAAAAAAGAATACAATTTGAATGTAAGAATTACTTTCTAATTTTTGAAGTAGTAAGTATAAGCACATATGTGCTGAACGCTGAGCTCTCTTCTGCAGGTGAAAGGGTAAATCTTTATCATTGTAAAATCATTGTACTGCTCTTAGAGTAGCACAGCATACTATGGTATTTTTGCTAATGTTTTAGGGTTGTTCCTAATGCGAGATCATTTAGACATTTAATAGATCTAATTTTTATATAAATATTCTTTGTTAGTATGCTCCAAAGGAGAGTTTTCTATAAAATGGGTGGAAGTATAACCTGCTAGTAATACTGGTACTCAGTTGTAGAAGTATGGAAGAGTTTAACTGGCTTCAAGTACTCTAAATGTGTTCTATGGCTTTGCCTTGGGACAAAGATAAGAAAACCTACTCTAAGCCAACGCAGTCTAATTAAAAGCACACAATTCATTAGTTAAAATTGGCAGGCCTAAAAACATACCAAGGCCTACTTAGGCTGTTGGGGCAGTTCAACTCTGTGGTCCAAGTTTCCTTAGTGGAATACAGGTCATATGTCTTTTTTCTTTTTTTTTTATTTTTAAATTCTGTGAAATTGTAAATCTGTTATAGTTAGTGGTATTTAAAATAACATCCCATGGTAGCACATCTGTGTGCTTTAATAAAATTTGAGAGTTTTCTAAAAGTTACGAAAATCTTAATGCAGGGAGAAAAATTCAAACTGGCTATGACTTCAAGGAAGTATTTTATTGTGAGATTTTTTTGCAAGAAATACATTTCTGGAGCATTCAGCCACGTGTTTAATTTCTTAGACTGTATCCATGCCCTGAAGTCTTCCTGTTTGTTCTCATACAAGTAACATTTTTGGTAGATTTCTGTACATTTAAATTTATTTTGAAACTAATGTTGTATACAAAGTGAGAAGCACTTGATTCTAACATGAAGCCAAATAAAAGAACAGTTTTACCTTGTATATAAACAAACTTTTGAGATGTTCTATTTTGCAGTAATAGAAATGGATTTTTCCAGCCCCCAGATAGTTATGAACTGTTTGTCCCTAATGCATTCTGGGGCTGTGGTGCCACACTGACTGGGATTTGTGCCATGCAAAGCTGTAAATAAATAATTAAAAATTTTCATTTTCTAAGTTCTTTACTCAGTGACCACAGCTTTTCACAGAGCTGTACATAGCATGGAAAAGATGTAAACCAGTGATGTTGAATGTGTGGCCAGGCACCAATAGTGAGTTTGTGTACACACTAATGCTCTTCTTGGCCAGGAAAAGAATGAAGTATGTTGAGATAATGTTCTCAGTGCTGTCAGCTGTGCATTTTGAGGCATACACTGATTAAGAAATAAGCATTACCACCATAGTTGTAAGCATGTAATGGTGTTAAGGAATTGTTTGGTATCTTTTCCATGAGCTGTACAGTGGGAGAAATATTAAGATTAACAAAGATGAACACTTTCCTGTGACTTTCATTCTTCCTTTTGAACAGTATGTTTGATTGACAAATGTGATCAGTTATGGTTGAATTTGAAAAAAATCTGAAAAAGCATAAGCATAATACTGGTTATATATGTAGATCTTGTAGAGATTTGCAGTGGCTGTCTTAAAATTGGAAATTGGCTCTATTATACACCAGTGGATCCTTCATAAAGCAACTTTTATGAGCCCTTCTAACCTTGCTGTAAATTAAGCTTGCATTAAGTTGTTGCTTACTCTTTCCTGCCAAATTCTAGGTGGTGGAAGTAAATAATAAAAACTGTTAGGACAAACAGTATGAATTTGTAATACAGTGTCTATTCTCTTTTTGTCTACAACTTAAATCATGTTAATTTACTTATAAATTAGATGTGGGAATGACTTTCTCCCCTTTTCCTATCCCTTGCTTTTTTACTTGCTACTTCTGAAAATAAAAAAAATAAATAAATGTGGTAGTATCCAGAAACTTATCTGAACTTTTACAGCACTTTTAAAAGATTCTTATTTTTAAAAAAATCACACTACATCCTTCACTATTCTATAGTGGTTTGGGTGGTATGACATTAGGAAAGCCAGGATGTTTAACATTAAGGTATAGATTCTTTGGAACTATGAATTTCGCTGCTATGACAAAAGCAATATATGCTGTGGTGATCAATCCTGCTCAGCTAAAATGGATTTCTAGTGATGTGCTTATTTACCTGCTACAGTGCTTTCTTAGACATTAGTTTTATGCAAAATTTCAGGTGGACAAGGATCTGGTTTAGCCCAGGTGCTTATCATTTACTGTAGTGATAAACTGGGTCCTGAAGAAGTGCTTTGACCTTCTGTGGTAGTCTGGGCTTAAACTTGTTTCCTATCTTGCTGTTACTTTGAGTGGAGCCGTTCATTGTGCTCAAGAGTGACATTGCTAGGAAATGGTCTCCTCTATTTATGCACAGGATGGGCACTGTACTGCGCAGACAACTGCAGTATGAGATAATACATGCTGCCTCACTAATAACTTCAAGCTATTCAGTCTCTGTGTTGGCTCAGTTCGGGGCCTCTCTGGAATAAAGTGCCAACAGCATGGTTTTTTATGATGCGAATGTATGTTAACTGGAGACTGATATCACTTCACTGTCCACTTGAGATTTATCTCACCGAGGACCAGAGGCTAAACTTGAACAAAGATTTGAGCAGTAAAATTCTAATGTTTTCAATTTGTTTACTTCCTCTGCTATTTGGATATGAGCTCACAGCGCAACTCTGCTGCAAAGAGAGAGAATACCACCCTAGGGGTATATATATAAAGCTATTTCTTGTAAGACAAAATAAATAATATGGCCTTGGGTGATATGACATGCTACAGTACAATTTGGGGCTCTTTATTATAAACAGGACATCAGAAAGATGTCGGACAGCAAAAAAGATTGGGTAACTGAGAATATGTCTAAGAAGAAACTGATAGAACTGGAGAGAGGGAAAGTTGTCTGAGAAGTCTGTGCAAATGCTGCATTATCTGAGTAGTGGTACAATTTTTTCCGTTGAAGTTGTGCAATAATCATTAATAGTAACCAGCTGACAGAGATAGAGACTCCTATCAATGTCCTGATTTTAAGATTGATCTTCAAAGATAGGAACTTGCAGCTGACAAGTTCCAGTTAATGCTGTCACCATCATCATTTGCAGAACTCATACATGTTGTACCTCTCAAAGAAAAAAAAAAAAGCAGAACAATTTATGTGAAAAGCCCAGTGAACTGCCTGTTAATAATCAGGTAAATATAGAAAATAATTTTGGAAAGTGATGTACTTATATTCCATTATTTCAACTATAGAAATTAGTAGGAATGCAAGAAGTTCAAAGATAGCAAAACAGATTATGCAAGTTGTACAGCATTATTTTAAAAAAAAAGGTGCTTAAAGTCTCTTTGGAATTTCAGGCAAGGCTGTGAATAATGGACATGTTCTTCAATGACCAGGTTAGAGGTGTATAAACTCTATCTGTTTTTATCTTTAAACGGTTAGAGACTTGCATAGATGAAGACTGCTTGTGAGGCCAATGGAAGGATGGGATTTTGAGTCAAGTTCTTTTAATAGCAAATAAGTAACTTTTCTTCGTCTAATTATTTTTGTAAGAATATTTGTGTACCATTCAAGCTATATATTGAGGAGGATGAAATATAAATTTTACACAGACCTTGACATGGTCATCAAATATAGATTTGCGTAAGAAATAGCCTTATGTTTCAAAGATTAAGCCAACTCCTGGTTGAGAAACACTGAGAAGCTTTCTTAAGAAAATACATGCATTTCTTTTGTTTTGCAACTGGCCCCTGTCAGAGATGAGATCCCAGAAAAGAATGGCCAAATGTCTGTTCTTCTATGTTATTTTTTTATGTTCCTATTGCACGTGGTGTGTTCATTAGTACCCCTCATGTCCTTGGGTCTTTACTTTCCCTACAGACACGTTAATGTACTCACCCTATTTAGCATTTGTTCTGCCTAAAAGAAAGTCTGAAGAGAGAGAATATAAAAGTCAGAGTTGGCAACAGGAGGATGAATAATAGCTTTACAAAGTGCCAATGAGAAGATTTAGCAGCTCAGCTCTGCAGGAGGACTAGAGTGCTTTATTTGAGTTGATGTGTGTGTTTCCTATGCTTTAGTTCTGTTGTTTCACCCTCGATTATACACAAGTTCATAATAATCTTACTGTGTTCACTTTTCACATATTGTCTATTTTCAAAATTCTTTTCTTTTCCAGGTTTTTATTTTTCTCCATCCAGCGTCACTGGCTGTCTGCCATGCCTGTGCCACAAGGCTGGTTCAGTGAATCAGGTCTGTGACAGACTGACTGGTCAATGTACTTGCCAAGATGCCTCTGTAACAGGACAGACATGTGAACGTTGCAAAGAACTTTATTTTGGATTTGACTCTGTCACAGGGAGGTGAGTGTTTCTTTTTTACAGATCACTTAAAACCTCCTCATTACATTTTTCTCATGATAAAAGGTTTCAGTGCAATGAAAAATGCACTCTAGCTGCATTAGTCCTTTGAATTCCTGTATGTGATCTGGTTTACATGTTTTATATCACAGAACCCTCTGTGCTCCCATGAGCTGAAGGAAATGGAAGTTTTGCCACAGACTTAAGTAGAAACAGTATGACAGCTGTATAAAGCTAATGCTATCTAATGTTCTAGCTGTTTCTTTATGTTTTCCCTGCATCTTCAGTAAGGTATCTTGGTTTCTGAGGTGCTAATCATTGAGTATTAAAATGCAGGTAATGCGCCATTCTTATAACCCGCGAATGCTTGTTCAGATTTCGGGAAGATATTTTAATGGGAAAGAAAAAGGAAAAAATTAGATATCCCTGTCCTTCCAAATCTCTTTTAGCAGGAGCAATAGAAGTACAACACCTTTCCTCTTAAAAAGCTGTTTTTCTGAAGCAGTGTATTCTTTTTCAGCACTTAGTTATGTGCCACAGGGTAAATTGTTTATCTAATGTAGCCTGGGGCCTCTAGGTATGCTGAAATTATATGGATATATTCCCTGGAATGTAAGGGGAAAATATATCTATAGGCAGTGCATTGTTATTCCAACTATTGCTCTATCTTTCTTTTCCAGGACCATCTTTCTCTCTTAATCCCCCAATCTCAATTTCCTTTTAAATATTGTCCAGAAAGATTGCACAGCTCTAATACTATCGTATTTTCATGCAGACTGATGGTGTTAAATTGTTTTGTTATATTTAGTGGTTTTGCATTAAAAAAAAAAAGACAAACCACTGGCAGAAGCAAAATCTATAACAACAATCCCCTCTCCATGCTCCTCCCCCCCCAGCTAGTGTGGGGCAGACATGCTGTTAGGCAGTGACTTATCAGTGTCGCCTTGCATATATTTGCCATTATTCTGCAGATTTTTCACTTTAACTTTTATGTTACTGTCACTCATTAGGAGATTTTTTAAAATTATTTTTTATTGTTGTGGGTCACAGAGACATGTGCTAATGGCCATAAAGTAATCTGTAGGAATAAGGACTTCCTATTTTCACTTCCTGTCATTTTTAATAGTAAGGAATAAAATCTGAGTAATACTGAAGTTCCCTTTTAAATATATTTTCCTTATTATTAATGATTTTTTTATTTTCAGTTTCTTGGAATAGATTTCCTCTGCCCCCTCCTCTGTTTTAGCAGGTGATAGAGAGGTTTGTGATTGGGTTAAGCAATAGCTTTCCTGAACTAGATATTCGCCTTAAATTACCTTCATTTTGAGCTCTCTTCTGAAATACAAAATGTGTAAATATCTAGAATTATGTAGACCCAGATCTTGTTGCAAAGATGGAAAGTTTTTACAGTTCTAGAATTTGATTCAGAGTTAGCTTTAATGCCTTAATACTACTTAATCCTCATGACAGTATTGAAGACTTGCTCTGGTAGTACATTAACACGATTAACTTGTGTTGCATATGCTAGGCTTCCTTTTGGTTAGCAGCTACTTGGGCAATGGACCTCTGCGCCTCAGATGGAAACGTTTATCCACTGAAAATTATAATCCAGGTCTTTATTTGTTAATCTATTTTAATCCATTTCTTTAACTGTTAATATCTTCTTAAAAAGAGTAATGTGGTTTTTATTTCTTTGTAAAGTTGCGAAGTCTGTGAAAGCATCCTTGCTCCAAGAGTCTTTTAAGGACTCTGTGGTTACAGAATGAAAAGGATATGAGCTATCTGTAGCAGCAAAGACATATCTGTCTTGGCACAATAGCAGAAAAGCAGCAAAGGTTGTGACACACAGAGACTGTGAGGCTTTAAAATTCTCCCACTCTGAGGGAAGTGTATGTAAGCTGATTTGGTTTGTGATATTTTCGAGATAAAACAGGAACTCTGCACTTTAAAAATGCATTTCAGTTTATGAAGCAGGAAAAATCCCCTCAGCAATTAAAGAACTAGATTATACTGGATGTTTGCAGTGGTCTGAACAGATCTGTAATGGTTGTGGGCACTGGTACGCATTTGAAATGCTTTACCTCTGTATTGTTTACTATAATGAACTGGTCAATGAACATCACAAATTGTTTATCTATATATATATATCTTGACAGATTACTGTTTATGAAATCCATTTAGCAAGTGAGGTTTTCCCATAAGGATGAAAAATGAAGATTTTAAACAGATTGCTGGAGAGGCTCTAACTGCACCTAGAGAGTCAATGTAATAAAGGTTTCTCTATATTAATATTACAAAAACCATTTATCCTCACAAAATCAATATTGCAATTCATCTTGGCCTGACATTTCTCTTTCCGTGTTTTAAAAGTCTGTTTTCCCTGATTATATATAATTCTGTTTTAATAAAACTCAAATACATTTGACTCAGAGTATCTTGAAGAAGTAGCATTTAACAAGAATGCTGAAAATATTTCTTATGTGATTAAAAGTTTCAAAGAATTAGTTACCCTTAAAAAACCAAAAAAACCAAAAAACCCACCTTAATTGACTGAATCCTTAATCCTGACTGGAAAAGCATGAACTATGCATAGCAACAAAGCCAGTTCTAGTGTTCTGTGGTTTAAGAAAATGGTGCATGTGAATACACAAACACAAGGTGTAATCCTGTGGAACAGAGTAAGGTGAGGGGAATGCTGCTGTTTGCCGGATCAGGACCCTTCTTCAGTAGAGGTGGAGGTTGGGAGCCTGCACTTTTCCTAGAAGAAAATGCAAGTATTTCAGGTAGAAAGAAGCAGCCCCACCCTGCCAGGCTCTGCAAACTATTACCCTGCTGCTACTTGTATGTGAATTTGTCTCTCATGTGAATGATAATGAAAACTGGAATACTCAGGGGGCCTTTGTTCGTAAGAGGTGCAGTAATATACAGGAACAGTAAGGGAAGCTTGTCTTTTACTGTTTATCTATTGAGACACTTTTGTTAACACCCCCCTCCCCCCAACTGAATATATACTAAATATCATCATGTAATGAAATTATGAAATAATAAAGTACTCTCTTTCTGAGCAAATAATTCTGTCTTTGTTTTTTTTTTCTCTAATGAAACCATTTTTTCAGTCATGACACTTAAATAGTCTAAACAAAACCTCTATTTGAAAGGGGGATTTGGATGCACTGTCTACAGATGAAAAGACTTAATACAGTTAGAAAAAATTGCCCTTTTCTCTTGACTATAAAAGAGAGCAAACTACAGTATAGTGGTTTCCAAGAGAGAATGTATTTTATTTATTCCCAATTGGATATTAGTCCATAAAACAAATTTGCAGCTTATTTTGCAGCTTTAGCTTTTATCAGCCTTTTTAAGGGTGTTGAATGATTACCCAGGAGATCACACAGCACGAGCTGCTGTGGAGTAAAGAAACTCTAATACAGAGAGCTATGTGATGGACAGAAAGTGTATGTGAAGAGTTTTCTTAAACTTGTTTAAAAATATGTCATATTTAATGTCAATTTTGCTGATTATTGACCTGAATTTGAGTGTCCTAATGTGAAAACAATTTCCCTCTCCCCTCCCCCTTGACTTAAGAAGCCCATACCTAAAACATAACTGAGCTCACTTTTATTTCTGCCTTCATATAGATAGAAAGAGATAGAACAAGGTGATGGTGATGACTAGAAAAATGGTGAATGAAACTGTGTAAAGGCATCACGCCTTATTTTCTTGCATCTGGTGAAACTGGCCAAGGGAATATCAGCCAAATATGAATCAACAACTCTTGTGGGGCCTTAAGGTTAGCAGAGCAAAGGGGACATGGCATGACTGTCTCTCCCTTGGACATTGCCAAGGTCTTTTTGCTGCTTCATCATCTTGGTGGCCTGGCACCTGCAGTAATTTAAGAATCCCTGTAGGTTGATGTTGCTTATGCCTGAAAATGGGATTTTGCCAGTTCGGGGCAAAGGGAGTTGAATGTCAGTTTCCCAGTATGTATTAGCTGCTCTTTACAGTCACATGCTGTGCCCTGTCCAGGGCTTTTCAAAACTCTTTTAATTTGCAGCAATTAAAATATAGTGAAATATTTTATATGTAATATACTTTAGAATCTAAAAGGGTTTAGAATCTATCAGGTTTTATTTGCCGTTGACTGTTATGACTAATAGCGGCGCTCTGTTTTGCGATGGGTAGCATAACGGTATCTGCAGCAAGCTAAAAATTGCTTTGCTCAACTTCTGAGATGTTCAAGTCTGAATGTTTGCAAAATCTGACATTGGTATCCCTGCTATAAATGAATGTCAGTGGGGAAATAGTGTATCAAGTGAAAAGTTGATCGTGAGAGGTTTCACATGCAAAAGCCAAAGCATAAATTCATCCTGAAAGTACTCTACTGATGCCAGATAGATTTACAGAATTGAAATGTGGCATTTGTGTGATACCAATGCTTTTAAATTTTTTGTTCTTTTTAATTAAAAATAATTTAATTTACACATTTAATTAAATATTCCTTTCAGTAATTTTGTCCTTCAGACAGCAAAGAAAATGTGCTTTCTGTTATAGTACTAATGGTTTTGCTATTTTGTTTACTTTCACTGGTTTTAGGTTTTTTTTTTCCCTCACGATTTTTGTCTACTTTCTCCTTTATTCACATCATGTTAATTTTTTTCAACTTCAAATTGCTTTGTGGACAAGAAAATATTAATTGATTTCTTTTTCAACAAAAGCCTAAGTTTTTTCAAGTTGGAAGGTTGCATAGTTTTTACAGAAACAAGAATCTGGTTACACTTGTATCGCTTTAGAGCTCTGCAAGAAAGGTTGTGTGAGTGAGCCTTGCAGGACTGGGTGCATGATTATTGTCCTGTTTGGGTACGGACTTTAAACTCTTGAATTCAAAGTGGGTTTTATCTAAATTAGAATAGTATTCTGTGACTAAACTGTTAATATTTATTTTTATATTGGGCACCTTTTTCGTTTTGTAACATTTTTTTAAAATCAGGATACTGAACTGTTGATGATTTTTTTAAATTATGTTACCCAAGAGTCTTTTAAACAAAACCCTACTGTGCTTAACTGGAGTGTTAATGTGTTTTGATCACTTCCTTGATTTGTTTTTGTTTATAGATGTCAGCACTGTAATTGTCATCCTGCAGGAGCCATTAGTGGGACTTGTCATCTTGTTACTGGACAGTGTGTTTGTAAACAATTTGTAACTGGCTTGAAATGTGACAACTGTGTTGCGGATGCTAGTAATTTGGATGTCCACAACCTATTTGGCTGCAGTAAAAGTAAGTGGATGTTAGGTCTTAAAAGCATGTCTTTCAAATTAATGGGGTATTTTACTGATTTAGTGAGTATTAAATTAGGTCAGCAGTACTAAAACTGGGTTTAACTTTTTTCTCCCCCTGTATTTCTGGTCCCTGAAGTTTGGGTGATTTTCACTGTGAGTATCTTAGAAGTGTTTTCTGGAGGTATGTACAGAATACTTTGTGTCATATGCATGGCTTATGCTTGCAGTCTAACTCAAGGGAGAAATAATGGGCCATAGTTCCCTAGTACTTCCCACCATGTTCTTTGTAGTGGTCAATGCAAAGCTAACCTTTTAGTCACATGAATGCAACAGAGTTTGTACATCTTAAAACTTAGCTGCCTTTCCTACCATTTGGCAGGGGGCAAAATACCTGTCTTCAGGAGGCCTGAAGAACAGAAGGTCTGTTGAAGACCTGCTCTTCAGCGCTTTTCTTCTCCAGGGGCTTTTTTTCAGTCAGTTTGGGAAAATATGCAATATGGTGTAACAGAGCGTTGTAACTGGATGTGTGTGAGGTGAGGCTAATACTGTGTTGATGGTCAAATCATGAATTGAAATGTAAACATTGCAGTGGAATATCTGCACTTTTGTGTTTTCAATGACTGAATATGAAGAGATGGCAGGCACAATTTCAGCCTTTGTGTCATAAATAGACACTGGTGTACAATCTCTAAACTGGAAGGGATTTTAAAGAAGGAGAGGAAAAATTTTACATGTAACAATGAAATTAAATTTTTAAGTTGCCTTCAGCCCAGTGTTCAGAAATGGGCTTTGAGGACATCATACCATGTAATACCAAACTGCTTGGGTCGGACCTCAGTTAATTGTGGAAAAAGTTGTGTTATATTTTTTGCAAACTACCTTACTGCCATCCACAGTAAACAACTTGGTCTTGGAAGTCATGTAACCACTGAATGACACACCTTGCAGATGCTAATTGGTTATATTGCTCAGAAGGCCTAATTAATAATGGCCACTGTGGTCCTACTGTGCGAATAGCTCAGCCATGTGCAATGCCACAACGGGGTTAGACATTCCAAGCAATCTCCACAGTATGCTTCTGGATCCTCCTTCCACAAAATATTTGTGTATTCTTCATAGGTATTTATATTACATTTGTCATTGTGATATGTGCATGCTATAGAGTTGCAGGCAGAGTTGTACATGCACAGTTTCTTTAGAAGAAACTCACCTTGATTCCAGTTTGTATTTCGCTATAAATCAGTTTAAATTTCAGAATGCACGATGCTATGAATTCATTAGAACAGAAATAATCATGTTTCCAAAGATTATTTTTTTTCCTCAGTTTAGAAGTCTTTTCGATACAGTTTTGTTTTGTTTTGTTTTTCCTCATACTCTTCTCTAGAAGGCACAGTATCTATTCATTGTGCAGATAGTTGATTGGCTTGTTTCTTTAAAAAATGTAGGATGTTTCAGCTGAATGTATAATAATAATAATACATGGCACTTTTATGATGCTTTTCATCTTCAATGTGCTTTACAAACATAAACCAACCTACTTATTTATGTTGGGATATACATTGGATAAAGGTCAATGGCAATTCAACTATAAAATTGATTAATAATAATATGACATGGATAAATAATATCATAGATTTTAGTTAGAAAAAAAATACATCAGGCAGTATTCTAAATGACAAGCGGAGTCCTCTTCTGGACATAACTGATATAGCAATTGCAGTCTTTTGGTTATTCCAAAATATTTTCACTTGTCGCACATAAGTGGAGTTTTGCCTGGCTTGGTATCTGTAGTTATTTTCAGTGCAATACAGGATTTTGTGGACATATATCGTTACTGGCTGTAAGTCTTTGCCAAGGGACGCAAGCCCAAGTTGCTGTTACTGTCCAACTAATATTGCTTAAGACAGATTTTCAGATTTTTTGCCCAACAGTATCTTAGATCCTTCATAAAAAAGTCTGAAATGCAGTACATTACACACATCTAAATTGTAAAACAGCAAATGCATGGGAGCGACATGCAATAGAGTGAGATTGAGGACAGAGGACAACAGTAACTTTGGTAAATTTGTATGATTGTTCAGTTCTTGTAAGCATCTATTACATGGAGAGAAACTTTCAAAAATGCCAAAGGGGTTTAGGAGCACTTACTTCCTTTCATTCTTACACTTTACACCTGTAGGCACTTCAGTGTATGTTCACTTTCTAACTGAGCTGAGCTCAAATGCTCTAGATTGGCAGAAAAACAACCTATGCTTTTGAATGGGAGTATTATGAGGAGAGGCTGAAGTCCCTTGGTTTGTTCAGCCTGGAGAAGAGGAGACTGAAGGGAGACCTCATTGCTGTCTGTGGCTTCCTGATGAGGGAGAGCGAAAGAGCGGGCTCTGATGTCCACTCTTTAGTGCCCAGTGATAGACCCCGCGGGAATGGTATGAAGGTGTGACAAGGGAGGTTTAGGTTGGATATTAAGAAGAGGTTCTTTACTGAGAGGGTGGTCAGGCACTGGAACAGGCTCCCCAGGGAAGTGGTCACAGCACCCAGCTTGACTGAGTTCAAGAAACATCTGGACAATGCCCTCAGTCACTTGCTCTGACCTGGCTGGCCCTGTGTAGAGCCAGGAGTTGGACCTAATGATCCATATGTGTCCCTTTCCTACTTGGGAGATTCTGTGATTCTATGATGACTGTATTCTGTTTAGTCCAATGAATTCTAGAATATTTTCTGCTATTTCTTGGCTGGGAGATTGCAATAGGAGACAGGTTTTTAATTTTCTTACTCTAAATAAAGAGCTTCAACTGACATTTTAGATATCTATTAAAACCCCAGATGTAATGTTACCCACTGATGTTGGCATAAGTTTCTACATCTATCGTTTCTATGGCTTGAGGTTCTCATGTCATTTTTTTGCCTGCAGCTTTGTGCTTTGCTGTTTGTCTCCTGTTAGCTTGGCTGAACAGATTTTGATAATTAATTTTCTGTGAATCATGTATGTTGAAGTATCCATGTAGAGAAGTTTATAATGAGACAGAGAAAAATATAAATGCAAAACAATGTTTCTAGTGTCGGTATTTTCCTATAATGCATAATGTGAGAAAAACTTACCATGTGGTTCTGGATCCATCTACTTTTGGCTTACTCCATATGCTTATTTCTGTACTGTGTGGCTATTCTCATTCTTGAAGCAAACAGTTTTTCTCCAGATCCACGCTGCTCTGGCTTTTCCTCCCTTGGTCAGGATGGTAGGGAAGGGTACAGTCCCCCCTTAATTCAAGCTATAGCAATTACACTCAAAGACAGAGTGTAGTGCATTCTTTATTATAACATAGTGTGTATAAATATATATATCTACACATAACATATTTTGTATGTATGTATATATATATATAAAACCTCTGATATATAGTATTACATGTAACAGGCTGGCTGGAAATCTCATAGTAGGATATGGACTCATGCTCTGGCTTAACATAAATGTAGAATCATTTAGGTCGGCAAAGACTTTTAAGACCATCAAGTCCAACTGTGAAACTATATGATCATGTGCACGTGTGTATATGTGTATATTCGCATGAAATTTAATTTCTGAGTAATAACTGTTATTTTAGCAAGGACAATGACCATACAGTTGGATTTCAAAAGTGACATAGGAGGTGCTTTAACTGCCCTTTCTGAAAATATGAGGCTTTTGGTCTGTGAACTTCAGGTTTGTTTTTCTCTTTATTGATACTAGTGCAATTAAGTAGCACGTTTTCTAAAGTTAGTGGAAGTGATAGAGTATTAATTTGGTGAATAGGAATCTCAAGTTGATTTCTTAAAATGTTAGACACCTCGCTCTCATTGATTTAAATTTCATTGGACACAAATGGAAGTGAATTGTCTAAATAACCTTCAAAATTTGCCCCTTTATGTTTTTTGTCATTTAATTAAGTAGGCTTATTGTAACACTTCAGTGAAATTTGTAGTTAGTCGGACTTTCCATTTCTATTCTATTAGAGGAAGTTATGCCTGACCTATGCTAAAATGGAATGAATTCACTGGAAAAAAAAATTATAATTGAGCTATAGACTTCAATAATGTGACCAGATAAACATGTTCCCCTAAAGGGTTTGGAAAACTGTGGTTTTTCTTCGAAGAAAGCTTAGAAGTTTCATTGCATTTCTATTTAAATGAGTGTGATTATTGATTACCTTAATTTTTACATCTTCTGTTTTTGTGTCTGTTAGCTCCATTCCAGCAACCTCCTCCTACAGGAGAAGTTATCAATTCCTCTGTTATCAGCCTTTCATGGAGTTCCCCTGACTCTCCGAATTCTAACAAGCTTACTTACCAGCTGTATAGGGATGAGGTTGAAATTTATACAGCTGAAGACTACTACCCTTATAGTAAGTATTTATAGGAAGATAACCGCAAACATCTTGTGCGCACGTGTGTGTGTACCTATCCATATATTATACATGCAATTTTTCTTAATTATTTCTTGTTTCGGTCATTATCATTCTCTGTGCTTTTAACTACATTCTTCTGTTTTCCTTCAGTGAATTACTGTTATGTGTTACTAATTGGGTTTGAAAGAAATGAATACTCCAGTCCAAAATCACCCAATTTTATTTTTTTTTTACTTTTTAATCTGAAAAACTTGAATTGACTCACCAAAAGAATTCCTTGCAAGTATACACAGGCTCCAAAATGTTAGAGACAAAGTCCCAGGGAAAGAATGAAGGTGAATGGAA
Source organism: Zapornia atra (assembly GCA_013400835.1). NCBI lineage: Eukaryota > Metazoa > Chordata > Aves > Gruiformes > Rallidae > Zapornia > Zapornia atra. The sequence goes on along the minus strand of VZTU01002563.1, from coordinate 15,733 downwards.
GAGACCATAGCATGCTTAAGCCTGCTTTTTTCATCTTCCTGGTTTTAAACTGTTAACAGATTAGGAAAGCTTTTTGTGGTCTCTAACTTTTAGCACCTCGTGTTGAGCTATCAGTGTAGCTCCTGATTTGCCTTTAGCAGCACCACTTCGTTCATGTTGAGGTTCACAAAGGGATCCTCAGAAGGCAATCCTCAAGGATTTGACACTCTATCCTAGCTGGAAAGGCCATTTTGTGCTACTATTGATCCTCTTATCAAAGAAAAGGAGATGGATCTGGATGCCGGTTTTATGTACATATGGCACATGAATGTGGTTATTATTAAGACCGATGTTTATTGCAAATAAACTTTGATTTCTCTTCTAGTAGCTTCATCAGTTTGTTGCATTTTCATACCAGTAATGCAGCATTAATATTTTGCAGAAATTGAGCCTAACTAATGACATTCACCCTGGAGGAGTAAAAAAAGAGTATTATTCAGTGGATGGACAGATCCTTTGGAAGGCACCTCATATTTTCGAGTTGTGATGTAGGCTGCTGTGTTACAGTTGATAATTCTGTGGTTTATGCTGTGAATTTGGACACTCACAGTACATACCATGAGGAAAGGTATGTGACCCCATGTAAACATGGGATTATGTCACTGAGAGGACAGAAAGAAACATTACAGAAAAGTTTAGAGAGCTAATAGAAAATATTCTAATTCCTTATCTTGGGATAAGAACCTAAAAATAGGAATTAATTTAAAAATAAAAGATATTCTACTAGTCATAAATTTGTAATCTACTTAAAACTGAGCACATTGAGGATGTTGTGTCGTAACTATCTGCGTACTTTGTAAAGGGTGAAAAATTAGTAGCTAAATCCATGATGGAGTTGTTCACCTGAGGAATGTAGAACCTTCTCCCTTAGCCTTATCCAGATTTGTCTAGTTTATAGTCCTATTGCAGACGATACCAGCAAGAAAGTAATGTGCTTGCTGTCAACATTAGACCTGGGGCCCTGGAGTCCAGGTCTGTTTCAGGGGTTAGTTGATTGTAGAGCTGGAATGGTGTTGGTGTAGTTGTTTCTAGAGCAGGTATGAATTTCAGAGTGGGCAGTTCTGTAGGGAGGCAGCTCTAGATTACGTTCTAGATAATTTATTTGCTTTGAATTGGATTTTAGATTGCTTGTGGGTTCCTGAACAGGTTCTAGATTGGTAGGGAGGCCTAGATAATATTCTGTTAGCTGGGTGGCACTAGAGAATGATCTAGCTCCCGTGTATACTCTAGATAGTATTTCTAGCCTGCTCATTGACTTGAGATTGACTTTTCCAGATTGCTTCCTGGTTCTGGAGCAGATTGTGGACCAGGACTCCTGGTTTGGTTCAGGAGCTGGTGTGTTGGTTCTGGAGCACATTCTAGCTCACTTGATGGTTCCAGGTCAGGTTCCCATTTAGTATATGGATCTAGAGCAGGGTTGGGTTCTGAGGGCGGGAGGTCTTAGTTCATGGGATACTCCTGCTTTGTCATCTCATGAGAATTTGTGGTGCTTGATGCTGATCTTAGCAGTCTTGCTGGGGTTTTTATTCTTTCCTTTTTTTCTGGTGTGCTGCTTTTCTTTATGTGGCTCTTGAGTTGAAGGCATGTAGGATGGGGATCCCATAAAGTGCAACACTTCCAACTTTCTAGCGTGCTGACTCTGTACCATTTTTTTTTTTCCTCTGATGACAAAGTTGGAAACTGGATACATGGAAAGCTACTACTTGCCGGTGTCCTTCACAGTAACTGATTGTCTTCTGCTCTGATTCTTGCCAGCCTTATCTTGTCTAACACTTTTTGATTTAGCTCTGGTACCCACTTTTGTGCCCAGAAGCACTGCAGCCGAGGCAGGTGTGTTCATGAAGCTTAGAAAGGACTCAACAACACTACAGTACACTCAGGTACTTGCAGCTGCAGTTGTGAATAGCATGCTGACCTGAAAGCTGAAGAAGAAATGTCTGAATCTCACTGTCAAGACTGCAATCTGCTGCATCACTTTCCTGCTTACTAATAATGCACAAGGATGTTCCATTAACCATTGCTTCCACTGGCAGAGCCGTTCTCCAACCTTGCCTGAACGGGTCTGAAAGGCATGAGGATGAGATTACCCAGTCTCCTTATTCCTGGATTCTAGTTTGTGATTGCTATAGATAGGTGAAGTGCTGTAAGCAATTGCTGGTCTGACACTGCTGCTTTTGTACTGCAATATCAAGGGATGGATATCTAGGGATGCTAATAATTTTGTGGTTGTCGTCTTTATTTTGTACTTTTGGCTAGCCTGGAAGTGCAGACGTCCAAAGAGGACTTAGCTTTGTCCTCTCCATTTGCTTTGAAAAAGATTAAGAGTATGCGTGCTCTGGCATGTAATGTTACTCAATGTTCATAATTTCTTAAGGCAAAACTCTGTGTGGTTGTGTGCAAACTCACATTATGCTGTGATGACAAAGATGTGTAACTGCTTCTGGGATCTATCCAGGAACTATTCATGGTCTTGGCTGCTAAAAAGCTGTCTAGGGTAATAGAAAGTAGAGGATGAAGAAGGTAAATATAAGTTTTGGATATACCTTTTCAATAATTATTTGCACTTCTGTTTCACTTTTCATCCAAGATCAAATGCTTTACAAATGAACTATCAAGCACTATTTTAGAAGTAAGGAAGTAGTCTTATGCTATGAAATAAACCAAAAACAGAGGTGTGAAAGCTTACAGAATTTCTCTAAATCAGATTCACTAATATAGATGTTGATTTATATTTGAAATAAATATTTCCAAACAAAGGAGGATTAAGAAAATAATTCTATTAATCTTGTTCATGATTAAAACAGGAACTAAGAGGAGTTCAGTGGAAAAAAAAATTCTTTAGTGATGCCAGTGTACAGTGGAAGATAAAAAAGGCAAGCAGGGTGGGTTTTTTTTTCCCGTTTAAAAAATAAAATAAAAATTTGAGAAGTTACATCATGAGCTCAAGAAGAGAATGCAAACTGATATAAATATCTTATGTCTTGGATTAGGGAGGATGGAAAGACATTATGTATGCAAATTAAGATTATTTTTAATGTGTTTGGCTGATGCAATTTTATTCTCACCTGTTTTAGGTGTTCAGACCTTCACTGATTCCATGTTATCCCCATATACCTTCTATTCCTATTACATTCAAGCCAGCAACGTTCACGGCTTTACAAGAAGTGCCTCCGTGACGTACAGAACAAAATCTGGGATGCCTACAGGAAGTTTGCATTTAAATCCTGTTTTTCCTGTTAGTCACCGCTCTGTTTTACTTTACTGGACAAGTCTCTCCAATGACTCTGGGCCCATAGAGAAGTACATTTTGACATGCATTAGATTGGTTGATCTTCAGCCTTGTGGTCAGTATGAAGGCTTAAAAACCTCAGCAACTATTTGGAATCTTGTTCCGTTTACAAAGTATGTTTTTTCTGTCCAAGCTTGTACTAGTGGAGGCTGCCTAAAGAGCCAGCCAGTAACAGTAATTACTGCACAGGCTCCTCCTGAAGGGCTACACCCACCCATGATAGAAGCCATCAGCTCTACAGATCTGGCTGTGGAATGGTCACCACCTGAGAAACCAAATGGTAGGATGTGGTTTTTACTTTTGTAAGTCAAAATTTTACATAGAAAAATTGTTTGCAAACTTAAATCGGGTTAGAACTTCCTCATCCATGTGACAAACAGAATGAAGACAGCATTTTCTTAATTTGCCTGTCTGCCACTAAACCTGTCCTCAGAGCCTGTGTTTTATTCTTTCAGAGTCCAGAATTGCGACTGAATGTGTGAATCCCTTGTCCAGGATTTAGCCCTTTGTGGCATCTGTTGCAGCAAAAACCACATTTATAATTAAACACTTAAAGGAAAACTAATTTTTTCCTAATTTGCCAGATCGCCTAGTTCAGGCAGATGTGGTGATATTGCCTGACAAAGAACAAATAAGCAGATAAGTTATGGAAAAAAGTCTGTTTTTAAAGCCATCCGTCATGTGTAGTAACTAATTCTATTAGCAGTATAACTTTGTTAGGGATTAGAGGATTGCCAAGATTCGCTGTTCTAACTTGCGTAATAATATTTTAGCGTTTTGAAACTGAGAACGCAGCTGTTGTAAGATACTTCTGTGATGCCACAGATTTTATTGGTCAACACTTAATCTTTTAATTCATGTGCAAAAGAGTTTTGTGAACTTGCACTTACATGCACAGATGTTTGTGTGTGTGAAAACTAGCATATTGATCTGTTCACAAAATGGGCATCTGTGTATGGGGAGCTCAGCTTTCTACTGGAGCATCTCGTGTGCCAGCTATTGCCAGATTAAACAGGAAGAATGCCCACAAAGGAAAGCATGTATGTATTTAGAGGGGCAGTTCCTACAATGTGGGTCATGATATTTGTTTTTAGCGTTTGTCCCTCAACCTGTAGCACATACGCTCATAGTTTACTCCATAGCCATTACATGCATGTCTGGTCAGATTTCCTGGTCTTTCCAAAAACAGAAGGAGAAACTCTTTCTCCCAAGTAATCTCTTCAGTTCTGTGCATGAACGCAGCCCCAGATATTTACATTATATGTTATTTAGCTATCTCCTGGATTTGCTATGTCTCTTAGCTTTTCCATTTGGGAAATCTCCAGCCAGCTGTTTTACCATCTATTCCTACAGTTAAACTACTTCCATGATCCAACCTAGATCATGTGTCACTTCATATCCCTATACTGAAGTATTTTTTTTCCTCAAAGTGGCAAGACCTTCCTGAATACGTAATCGGTTTGCATTGATGGAAAACTGATGCACATATCTCCTATCCAGTAGTGTGTTCTAAAAGGTTAGCATTAAGCTGTCATTCAGAATTTCCCTACTTATTGTATAAAAATAAAAAAATAGAAGATGAAAATACATCTTTTTGAAAATCAGAGATCTAAAGTAATTTCTAGTAGCATTTTTAGGATATCACCTCCCAGTGAGGGTAGTAGAACTCATACTGCAATCCAGCCAGTTGTTTTCAAACCCCAAAATTGCATG
>VZTU01002563.1:0-10663 GCA_013400835.1 Zapornia atra | reverse complement strand
GAAATGCAAGACATTGCAAAGTAAGCATTTGGATGAAAATAGCAGAAATGAGGAAAAATTCTTACACTATGTTTTCTGTGATGCTGATTGATTAGATATACTGGCATTGGTATGTTAGTAGATCTCCAGAACTTGTTTAAATGCATTAATTTTTCTGGTTTGCTTTTTCTTTTTCTCTAGGCATAATTATAAGGTATGAACTTTACATGAGAAAGAAAGCAAAACCATCTGAGAACTTTCTTCCTCCTGAAATTCGTATTTTCCAAAGCAGTGGATGGCTCAGTCCCCTACCAGTTATGGAGTCTCCTAATGAAAATGCCCTGGCTCCACCTCAGACCAGTACTACAGTCACTGATCTGGAGCCATTCACAGAGTATGAATTTTATGTGCTAGCAGTAAACATGGCAGGTAGCGTATCTTCAGACTGGATATCAGGACGAACAGGAGAGGCTGGTGAGTATGGGTTTGAACTTGTTTGATACAAATTAAATGAAAAAAATTAAATTAGAATGAATTATTTTTATTTTAGTGTGTCTAGTAATGATTCAAATAGGAACAAATTCCCATTTTTTAACTTATTAAAGATAGGTCAGATTGTTGCAGATCTTAGTATGTTAAGCAAAAGCATTTTTTCCCCATAAATCATACTGTTATAAAAAATAATCCTTGTTAGTTAACACAGAATTTCAAAACTAGAAGATTGCAAAACCTACCAAGCAGTGTTTGAAGTCTCCACTATGTTTCCAGTTCTTTATATTTAAAGGGAGAAAACATGAAAAAAAGACTCGTTTTGTTACCAATGTATTGCTGGTGTGAATCAGGATTGCTGTCCAAGAATGTAGATATTTTCATAAAGGAGGTTCAACTGAGTTTTCCTGAATTGAGGCTTTGATTGTTAAAGATTCTTAAAGAATGATATAGAGTTACCGTTTCAGGAATATAGTGCTTGAAGCTTTTCATATGCTATTATGGAGGCCAAGTGTCATAACATGGACCATTTTTTTCAGAAGTTAACCAGTTCACAATGCCTCTTATTATGATCCTTCTGTTCAGATTTTCAAAAGAGCATGCCACACAACATGTTATTTGAAATAGCGGCTGTTTATTTCAATGATTGATTGGAAATCTAAGGGGTTTTAGGCTCATGGAGACATTATTTTGCAATTAAGCATCTCTTGTTACATCACTGATGCTTTTGTTTGCCGTTAGCTTGAAAATCATGTCCTCAGTTATTTGCTCCTGCAAAACAGCAGGCTAAACTAATTCCCCTTTCAAAATGAGTCTTTGTACTTATCTGTTCTTAAATACTATATGTTATAAAAGTGTTAAATTGTATTTGAAAAGAGGTCCATTAGTGTGGTTGTTTGTACGTAGCAGAAGTGCTATGGGTTGGTATCCTATTATTACAGAGTAATCAGGTGGGGATTTAACTGCAGTGCAAACAATCCTTTTACAGATTTACTAGGGAAGACAGGGGAACTGTTTTGTAAGAAGTGAGAGACATGTTAATTTCAAACTGGCCTAGCAAACAAAATTGCTTTTAAGATGCTGAAGTATTGAACACTTTTTGCTTTTATCAGTTTTTTCCCAGGTTGCATGAAGTTTTTCTTCAAGACTTTGTCATTTGAATGTACTTTTCTGCCTGTTACAGGGGTTAGGACTTAGTGTTGATTAGTATTTCTTTGGAGGCGTAGGCAGAGTTTTATTCGGCCAGAGTAGAAAACAGGAGAATGATGGGTGAGGTACTTTTAATGTGCTATCAAAATTATCTAAAAATTCCCGTTAGACTGGAAAATAAGTGAGAAGGCTTGCATTTCGTGTGTTGCTCACTTATTTTATGTACTACTGCATTAATTTCATTTTAGCCCCAGTGTTCATGCCATCTCCATCAGTATTCCCTCTCTCACCATATTCCCTCAATGTGTCATGGGAAAAACCTGAAGATAATTTAGCAAGAGGAGATATAATGGGATACAGCATCAGTTTGATGACAGAAGAGAGGTTCTTGCCACCATTTTCCCAGGTATTATTGTTAGCTTCATAAAGTTTTTCGTAACTGGTAAAAATAAAATTAATGAAGTCTGTCCCCCTGGATGCTGTGATGAATTTTTACTCTTATTTCCTGCATGTACTCTGATCTGATTTTTTCACCTATCCGTTTGAGTGCTCTGCAATGTTAAACTCTACTTTCAGGTTTTAAGTTGTATTCCTGAGCTGACTTGATTTCAGTAGTGGTTGAGATTCAAAATTAGGAGGGATGAGACTGAGAAACAACATTGAAATTGCTGTGATCTTTGCTTGTTCTGATTCTGTGTTAGTGCTATATTTGCTTATACGCTTCAAGCCATGTTGTTTTGTAGGAAGCTGTATTTTCATTAAGAGGGTACCTGTCTAGCTTCCTGGATAATGGACAAATCTGTGAAGTGGGGAAACCTAAGATAGCAAAAAAACAACTTTATGAAGTCTAAATGTGTGATTTTAAAATAGTTATAACTTCTGAGTGACTGGATTTAACAGAAAAATACCATGGCAGTAATAGTAAGCTAAAAGCTGAGGAATGAGCAAAGAACCATGGTAGGTAATCAGAACCTGGGATTGGATCTGTGCTCTGACAGTGTATTTCTCATTGCAGAGCTGATTTTGTGTTTGAGTGGTACCACAGATGGGCCTCAGTTTATTTGTCTATGAAGCGGGGATACTGCTGCTCCTGGGGCTGTTTTAACAGTATCTAAATATAAATTGCTTCTGGTCACAGGTTTGCAAGATTTTTTTCCCAAATAAGCAACTGATAAAGAGAAGTTATCTAATTTACAACAGTTTATTCAGTTCCGCTCTCTCATAGCTTAAAGTAATGTTAAAGTAAAGCATACTCAAGTGTCTCTAGGTATTACTTATTCCCTTCTCTCTTAATGCCTGCTAATCATGTTGCTCATTCCGTGGTGGTCAGATTTCACCACTTAATAGTGTCATCTTCGTCATTGTAGCTGCACTGTTTGTGGTGATAACTGCACCACCACACAGTTTTATGAGGCAATAACTTTGTTTCCTCATTTATCCACTCAGGAACTGGCTTATTACCTCATAAAACAGTGTGATGGGAAGTATTATCACCTAAATCCAAGCTTCTTCAGATTCTCGAAAATAATCCTCTCCCTCAGTTGGTCTTTGCAGGCATTTTCACATCTAAATGAAGGAATCTGCAAATTCAGAGACAATTTTCTTGTTAGTGAACATGTCATCGTTTAATGGGAACGAAAATAATATTAGCCAACTGTCGTCTTCCAATCTGTTTGCTTTGCAGGTTTTGCATATAGCTGAGGCTCATGAGCTATCCTATATAGTGACAGGATTAAAACCTTACTGGACATACAACTTCACAATTACTCTCTGCAATCAAATTGGTTGTGTAACCAGTGAGCCAGGCATGGGGCAAACCTTGGTGGCTGGTAAGGAAACAATCTGTTCCGAAGTGCAAAGGTGACACACAGTTTACTAATGAATACTATTAAGATGATCGTAGTTTGATGCACAGTGACAGGGGTAGATGTTGTATTAATGCAAAGTGACTTGCTTAATTATTATTTGTTTATCTTGACAGATTAAACCCAAAATGTTTTCAGTGAAGGTTTAAGGTAAACTACTATGGTGATAGGATTTGTGTACTGCTCTCTCAGTTACAAGTTATGGATATGTCTATTTTTGTTCCTCTTTGTTTGAATGGTAACACTGCATAAATGCAGATGAACCTGTTCATTTATTATGCTAAGAAGCTGTGAATTTGTTGCTGGCATTTGTTAGTGTGTGTGATATTTGTGTGACAGGGCATCCAAAAGGCACATGCTGTGCCAATGCCTTCCTTAACTCATGAAGGGAGAGTTGCGTGGATTTTGTTATTAAATTCTAGCGTAGAATCATAGAATGGTCTGGGTTGGAAAGGACCCCAAGGATTATAGAGTTCCAACCTCCCTGCCACAGGCAGCACCACCAACCTCCAGGCCTGGATCTGCACTAGGTTGCCCAGGGCCCCATCTAACCTGGCCTTGAACACTTCCAGGGACAGGGCATCCACCACCTCTCTGGATAGCCTGTTCCAGCACCTCACCACTCTCGCTGTAAAAAACTCCCCCCTAATAACCAATTTAAACCTTCCTTCCTTTAGCTTTAATCCATTCCACCTTGTCCTGCCATTGTCTAACCTTTTAAAAAGTTGAATCCCCTCCTGTTTGTATGTTCTCTTCAGGTACTGGAAGGCTGCAATGAGGTCCCCCTGCAGCCTTCTCTTCTCCAGGCTGAACAAGCCCAGTTCCCCCAGCCTCTCTTCGTAGGGGAGGTGCATATGTACATAGCTTATTTGTGTGTCTAAATCAAAAACAACATACATGCACTGGTTGAAAATGTTGAAAATGTTTATTTAGCCTCTGAGATTTACCAGTTTTTGCTTTGTAAATATGTATTTCCTAGGGAAAACGTGTAAGAAACTGCATGTATGTGCCTGTGCACTTTAATATGTTTTCAGTCTTCGGGTTTATTTCAACCATATATGTCAGGGATTTCAAAGGTACTAACTTTCTACAAATTTAGAGGAAAATACACACCAGTACAGAGCAGAGATGGAGAAAGCCAGTATTCACTTTGAAGAAAAGACTGGCATAAACTCAGTTCTTAGGCATCAGTGGATCAAGAGGGGTTTTGAGAGGTAAATTGTTAAGAAAATCAGCTTCACAAGTCTCTATTCATGGAATGAGGGAGTCAGTGCAGCTCTTCAATGCTATAAATATAAGCTCAAAATCCATGCTATGCGGCATACTGGTGGTCACCTGCAGAGAGCTGACTACTTAACATTGTGGTTTCCTTTTGTACAGGCATTTAAAACACATTAACTATTTTCACAGTATTAATATTTTCAGTTAAACAATTAAGGATGTTGTCATATGAATGCCATGATGATCTTTGAAATTACCTCTCTTATGTCATTTGGTGTCTCCCATAGGAAAAAACCCAGAAAATGTCTGCTGTGCAGACTGTTTTCCGAGGCTCCCTGGGCAGTATTTGAGTTGCCTGAATTCTACCAAAGTTCCTCTGGGTAACCAATGAAGAGATATAGGAGCTTCCAGACAGGGAATAAAGAGCTGCCCAGAGCCAGTAAACAGGAAGCTTTATATACATGAACTGAAGTGGAATTTAAGCTGTTGGGATATTACCTCTAGTTTGTCCTCTGTTCTTCATCTGTGTGTTTAATTACCTTTCTATTTGTTCTCAAATAGAAGGTAGATTATTTGTTCTTTTATTCACTGTATCATGCTTGTGATTTGGTGTGATTTCTGTCATTATTCTCTCTTGCTGAAATGCTGATTTCAAAATTTATGTTTTTACCTCATACTGCCACCTCTTAAAGTTTCAAGCAGGCTGTCTACAAATCTCTTACCTGTATCAGCGTGACTTTACCCCATACCATGCAACCCCCATGCGAGGAACAGCATTCCAGCCTGTGCTGATAACCATGGAAACAAATATGGACTACATGACACACCTTATTGCTACAAAAGATCCAACTTTGCAATTATAAATTTATTAAAAGATTCAGAAACAATAGCTTAGTTACACTTGACAGCTTGTTTATGACCATCTCCTCCCTGACTGTGTTAATACTTAGATACCTATCACATTAGAGAAAGCAGGAGAATGCAAAATACACTAACAGACACATCCCCATTTATTATCTGGTTTACAGTGTAGCCTTTTCCTGCTTACTGTTGTAAGTCTTGAAAGCAGAGAATCAGTCCTGTAACAGGTTCCTTCTATGGTTTTAAAGCGAGTTAATACAACATCTTAAAATTTGCATGCAATCTTCCCTTCCACCATTTGCATTTTTAATTTCTGGAGAAAACTTTTAAATAATATCTATCCAGTTTTTTGTTTGTTTATTTTTTTGGTGAGTGTGCATGTTGTTTGGTGAACTTTTAAAAAAACATTTCCTAAGAAAATTTAGAAGAAACACTACTTATGTGATGATTTTTACATGAAAACGAATTCAAACTTGGACCAAAGTTAGGAGAGACTAGTCCCCATCAGTTGTGAAAAAGGATGATCAAGACTTAGTCCATTAATATCTTCTTGTGTCATCCAGCGGTGTGAAGTGAAATTTAAATTGCCTTTCTAGGACTGTCGCGGACTTCTGTTTCATGAAGGAATGTCTCCCTGGCACAGACACAGCCTCCATGGCTGGACGCCAGTCCCCCTCCATGCCCTGGCAAAGGGAGCTTTTTGGAGAAGTCTCAACTGAAATGTGCTCCGGCATGATGGTCCCCTTGCATCATAACACAACCCAGAAGCTTTGAATTATGTTCCAAGTTAGGCTAGAGGTTATACTGAGTCTTAATTCTTCTCTGCTCCTGAAGTGGATAATGGAAAGCCATCTCTACTCCTTCCCCGTGTGGAATATACTGATTTATCATGTGGAGCATTTAAATCAATGGGTACCTAGATGATTCTGATTTTGGCATGTCCAACTGGTGTATATTAACAAGAGGCTTGCTTTTGTAATTGTCAATGCATTCTAAAATTTGCCACTATAAATATCAAGTAATTTTAAAGCTTTGTTCGTATTTATTAGGTTAATTTAAAAGCTAGCTACAAAAAGAGATCCTTTTAAAAATCTACCATTCTTGGCTTTCTCTGGCAACATGTTTGGGGTTTTTATGCAGTGTAACACAACGAATAAAAACAAGGGCAGAAACAAGGGTGTGAAATCATTAGAAACAAAAATTCTGAGGAAAAAAAGTAAGAGATTTTGAGAGAGGACTTAAAAGACAAAAAAAAAACCCAACAGACTTCTGCAGTCAGAGGTGGAATTCAGGGCTAAGAAATAGATCAGAACTATCAGAAAGAGTCTGCTGATCTTTCAATAAAAATTATTTTGGGCATAACTTAAAATTCATTAGAATAATCCAGGAGCAAACATAACAATTCTTCAAACCCGGTTCACTATAGGCACCATACCAGGGAAGTCTCATGAATAGCCTTGCAAGGGGAGAGTGAAAGAAAACTAAAATCAGCCATATGTCCTTGCACGTATCAGACTGGCAAAAAAATCTCTTCACCAATATATATACCCTTGTTATTTGTAAATGGTAATAAAAAAAGATAATTGATCCAGAAGAATATGAGGAGAGTGAGAAAGCAAACAAAATATAAGAACTGAGTTATTTAAAAAAAAAAAAAAGAAAGCTGTATGGAAGTTGTCACAAATGCACTTGAAATCAGGAACAAGAATAAGTGTGATAGAAGAACTTGTACTGGTATGCGTGTTGCATGACTACTCTGAGAATGGTAAAAAGTGTTGGAAGATCAGTGTTACATGGTAATGCAGTACTTGGATGAGAGATCAAAGGAAGTATGTCAAGGTAACAGAAGAGGATTAATCCATCTCTATTACTCAATGAGAAGGTGACTGGACAGAAAGGGAACCTCAGTTTGGTATGTCCTGGTACAAAGACACAAGTAGTTGACTTTTAAAGACTTGAATAATTAAAAGTGGTTCATTTTTGTTTTGACCGGTCTTCTAAACGTTAAGAGGATGCACATTCCACAGTCCCTGTGGCTTTTAAATGTTCTTTGTGCACTGCAGTATGGTGCATATGCTATTGAAAGCCTTGGCTGACAGGTGAGGAAAAATTTAATTTTTAATACTTTGAAAATTTGGAATCCAGTTTGAGCTCTTTCTTTTGTTTTTGCTACCCCAAGATCAACAAGTGGAAATGCATGTGTGTAACTGAAAACAATACTGGACAGGAATTACACATTTTTCATGTCAACACCTAGAGCCACATTTTACTTGATTCCTTCAGGTTCTGCTTAGTTGAAATTCCTGTTTATTTTTGAGACTGGCATTTTAGATTGTTTTTGTTACCAGGTCTTAGGCTTTTGTTGTTTTATTTTTATTATTATTATTATTATTATTATTATTTTCAAAACTGCTTTTTGTTCTGTGGTTTTTATCTTTTGTAGGATTCTGAGCTGGTACCTTGGAATCTGTAGAACTATGCAAGCTGGTACCAGGGAAAGACCTGGTCCCCTAAAAAATGGTTTGTGAGTTTTGGGGGTTTTTTACAATATGTTTACACAAAATAATGAATTGTTTGCAGTATGCTTTGCAGCATCTACAAAACATACATTTTCCAAATTTTTCATTAAGGCAGAGAAAAACTTTTTTATTCTCAGCAATTTCTGTGACTTCAAAAGGGTGGAATTAGTCATGTGAGCGCTTGGACTGCTGCAATTGCTTATCCTACCCCTCTCAAACCAGATAGTTAAAGGGTGACTCAAATGATCTATACAGCTATGTTTTATTAACTACTGTGACTGTGTTTATTTCTTGTAATTAATTTTGTATTTCCTTTGCCTTTCTTCATTTTTAAAAACACTTCATTTGAAAAGCATTTTTAAGAGACACCAAAGTATGGTTTTGTGATTGCTGCCATTTACCCCAGCACATTATATTCCTGGTCCTTTGCTTTTGGTGGCAATTACAGGTTTCAGGAGCTAATTTGTAGAAGATATTCTTCCAGCACCAGCTGCATCTGGTTTCTTGGCAGACTTCTCAAGCAGTTGTATTGGTGGCTTTGGAGTTGCCTCTGGGTTTGCTGGGGTAATGATGCTGATGGGCTTCTAGGCTGTCTTACGCTTCTTGATGTCATTTTCTTTTTGATTACCCTTATAATCTGAGTAATTTGTCCATTTCTTCCATTCATGAATAAGGTCCAGTGCAAGCCTTCTTCAAAAATCCCAACCCATTTGTCATGGCAATACTGCATCTGTTTATGCCTGCCATAGACTACTTTTCTAAAAAAAAGCTATGCCTCAATTTTAAAATCACCAGTACCCATTAGACACATCATAAGTAACATATATTTTCCTTTCTTACAGCAGAGAAATATGAGGGCCATTTGCTGCCGGCCTGAAAACACGGATTGTTTTGCATGCATGTACATAAGTCTCTTCATTGTGAATAGGACCCAAAGTGATTAAACAAGCACTCTTAATATGTTAATTTATAATTTTAATTACAACAATCTTGTATATATAGTCATTAGTGAATACTAATATAAATATTTTTCTACCTTTTTATTCATAATGCATAAACCAATCATCCAGTTACTTCTCGGCAGTTGCCTGTTTCCGTTTCATAATACAATCTTTGTTCTTAGTTATGAATGCATTTTGTTCATTCCTGTCTTGAATAATCCCTCATTAAGCTAGTCACTTTCTGCTCCATGCTAAAAAGGAAAAATTATCATGCAAATGTGGCATGCCATATTAAAAAGCACATTACCAAACACTTTTGTTGCTGTCCTTCAATTAGTTTCCCTTCTTTGAATTTAATTTCATTTGTTGTTAAACTACTGACTTGATGTATGGACTCATGAATTTGAGGCTGCTGCCAAGAATGTAGCAGGAAAAAAATCAAAGCCTCTTCAGAAAGCTGCAGAGGCAAAGCTGAAATGAATTTGCTTCACCTTTGACAAGAACACTTGAGCAGCATTGGAATCCTCTGATGATTCAGCTCGGCTAATTATCCAATTATTTATTTCAAGAATAAAGACACTGTTTTATAATTAGAAAAGTGTAAAGCAATCTGAGAAATTTCATAATGACAGATGACTTAAGTAACTTCTGAGATAAATAGTATCTGCTCAAACTTGTCTTGCCAAGTGTTCAAGCTGTAGTTAAACTGCTCTTTGAGTTTCAGGAAATGAGTAGGGACTCAAAAGGTATTTGTTTCTTCTGCCCTACCAACCACATATTGTACTTCAGAAAATAGCCCGGTTTGTTCTTTTCCCTCTGCGTCTAATTTGCAAGGTTTTCAAGCTATGTTTAAGTTGCATTCCTCTTGATTAAAAGCTTTTGGTTCAAAGCAATACTTTTTAATTGCCTAATAATATAAGTCAGTTCTTAGGAAAGAACCGTGCATTTAGGAGTTCATTTGCAATATAACTGAAAAATTCATTGCATGGCAGTAAAACAATTTACTGTTAATTACAAGGAGAAGAATTTGCTGTACCATGCTCACAGATTGCCATGAATCATGCAGCACTCCTAGAGATTTATAACAGATGTGTAAGTGGGATGAATTAGCAGGGTTTAATAACAGAGACACAAATCATGCAGACTTCAAGGAGCTTTAATTGATATACTAGAATGTGACGGGCATGAATCACTCAGCCATTCAACAGCACTGTAACATATGGTCAGCTCAATATGCTGCATCTTAAATCGGTTGGTGAGTCGTTGGTTGTCCCATATGGTGGAAGCAATATATTTTTCATTATTTTTAAAAAATACCGTGTATTACATCTATTTTAAAAGAAATATGATTGTAACACAGTCATGTTATTAAATTTTCTTTCTATGTCCACTTAAGGTGGGTTTTATTCTTTTTGGGGAAGAGTCCAAAATGGACTCTAAAGAATCTCCTCAAAAAATCAAAATGCTGTCAGAAGATATAAGTATTATTTCTTGACTCATTTACTGTTGAAACGAGAGATACTTTTGTGAAGCAGAGAGAGAGAAATGATGATACCAGAAATACAAATGGCAGTATTAATGTCCTCTTGACCAGTAACTTGTAGCAGAAATGAAATGGATGATGAATAATGAGGGATGT
>VZTU01002561.1:0-16187 GCA_013400835.1 Zapornia atra | reverse complement strand
GAAAAAAAAAGAAAAAAAAAGGTCCTTCTGTCATTCTGCACCTAAGACATTAGGGGATAATACAGACTTATTCCCATTGTTACATAGCAGGAGGACCCCTTTGTAAAAACAGATACAAGTAAGAAGCCAGCAATTAGATGATGCAAAAATCTTAGTTCTTTGTGAAGAATTTATGGATGGAGAAACCAAGACAAACTGACATTCAAGGAGTCTTCACAGGAATTTCATCTGATGCTGACTTATATGTCAAAATGAAATTTTCTTGCATTAAAAAATATTCTTATTTTTTACTTTGATGTTTTAAGCCCATTTGAAGGTACTTAAATTATTAA
Organism: Zapornia atra; assembly: GCA_013400835.1. NCBI lineage: Eukaryota > Metazoa > Chordata > Aves > Gruiformes > Rallidae > Zapornia > Zapornia atra. The sequence goes on along the minus strand of VZTU01002561.1, from coordinate 15,855 downwards.
GCAGTTAAAGAAATAACTCTGAATTTTCCTAAAGTTATGGCCTTGATTAAGTGATTTGTTTTTCAGAAGCCATGAGTGGCCAGAAATGTTAGGACTGTTAACACCTTTGAAAATAAGACCACTTATTTAAGCATGCATTTAGTACAGCTCTAGGCAATTATGTTTAGGTACACTTCACAGAGGTTCAAAAATAGACTGTACATTACCAGTGAGTATAGTTTAAGTCCCTAAGACTTTTTCATATTATAAACCAAAACAAACCCCACCAGTTAGTCTTGTATTCTTCAGGTTGCTTGACTAATCACACCAAACACCTTTCAAGGATAAAAGGAGAAATGATGGACAGAGGAATCCAAATAACCTATACAGTAGAAAGGAGCACACTTTAACAGACTGGACATGAAAAATTGCCCCTGCTGTGCTTTGAATTTCACTGAACCTTACACTGTCAATAACGGGTTTATGAGAGACCTAGCAATAAATACAATTAATTAAATGAGTGGGGAAAAAAAATATACAGAAAATCATGTTTCATTCAAGATTGGATACAGGAATCAACTTTACCTAACTGAAATAACCCACTGCAGTTCAAATAAGAGCACTAACAAAGGAAATTTTATCCTTGAAGTGGTTTATCCACTCAATAAGTAAAATAAGTGCCTATTCCTCACACAAAAATATGGTCTTTCTGCAAGGATATTGTAATCAAAAGTTGTCAAAAATGATAAAGCTATAAATGCAAGCTATCTCACTCCTCACAGTTTATAAAGTGTGAAGAGCTTGCACATCAGGAGTTATTGATAAGTAACTGGTACACTACTGCCATTGTTGTCCCAATATTCAAGAAGGGAAAGAAGGAAGAAACTGGTAACTAAAGGCCTGTCAGTCCTTATTAAATTATAGGGGAAATCATACTGTGAATTACTGAAAGACACCTACAGGACAACGCAGTCATGGGTCACAGCCAACACGGGTTCAGAAGAGGAAGGCCCTGTCAATCCAATCCAATTTCCTTTTATGACAAGATCAACAATCTGATTGACCAAGGGAAACATGTTGATGTTATGTTTTTTGGATTTCAGTAAGGCTTTTGATACTATGTCTCACAGTATCTTTCTGGACAAAATGCTATAATGCATTGTGTAGGCAACTGGTCAGGCCCAGAGTGTGATAGTAAATAAGTTTACATCTGGCTGCTAACCAGTGACTATTGGGGTTCCCCAGGGCTCCATTTTAGGTCCAGATTTCTTTAAAATTTCAATAAACAACTTGGACTCAGGACTAGATGATGTCTTAAGTAAACTTGCAGATGACATGAAATTGGGAGGAGCTGTTGACTCTGTTAGGGGTGGAGAAGCCTTGCAGAGGGACCTGGACAGATTGGAGAGCTGGGCAATCACCAACAGCAGGAAGTTTCACAAGGGCAAGTGCCGACTTCTGCACTTGGGAAGGGACAGCCCTGACTACACATACGGTGCTGGAGGCCAGCCATGCTGAGAGGTATTTGGGGGTCTTGGTCGACAGCAAGTTAAACATGAGCCAGCAGTGTGCCCAGGCAGCCAAGAGGGCCAAATGTATCCTGGGGTGCATCGAACAAAGCATTGCCAGCCAGTCCAGGGAAGTGATTGTTCCACTCCACACTGCACTGCTGCAGCCTCACCTTGCATACTGTCCTGAGGATGGCAACGAGCATGGGGAAAGGTGTGGAGGGGAAGTCTCATGAGGAGAGGCTGAAGTGCCTTGGGTTGTTCAACCTAGAGAAGAAGAGGCTGAGGGAAGACCTCATTGTGGTCTATCGTTTCCTGACAGTGGGGAGGAAAGGGGCAGTCACTGATCTCCTCTCTTTGGTGACCAGTGATAGAACCCAAGGGAACAGTATGAATCTGCAACAGGGGAAGTTTAGGCTGGATATTAGGAAGAGGTTCTTTACTGAGAGGGGGGTCAGACACTGGGACAGACTGCCCAGGGAAGTGGTCACAGCACTCAGCTTGACTGAGTTCAAGAAGCATCTGGACGATGCACTCAGTCCCATGCTCTGACTGGGCTGGCCCTGTGTGGAGCCATGAGTTGGACTTGATGATCCTTATGGATCCCTTCCAACTCAGAGTATTCCATGATTCTCTGATTCTTTGATTCTACAATCTATCCTTTCATGCCCTCATTCTTGGTAAAGGCGTGATATCAAACATGACAATGACTGCATGAATGGTTATGCTTCAGAATATCCTATCCATCCCAACAAAAAGGTGACTTAAAATGAGCTCCTTACAGAAAGGTAGTGCCCACTCTGAAACATGAAATTTAACAGAATATTAATGGCTTCTTTTTTTTATATTTATTAATCTGAAAATGGTCCTCAGTTAGACACCTTGAAAGTATTAAGGGAGATAGAATATTTGCACTTGTAATGAATAGTGCTTTTTTCATTTATATCTTCCAATTTTAGAGAGTCCAAGATCACAAAATATTTATTTGCATTTTATACATTCTTTCAATTTACACATTTGTTTTTAGCCATCTTCTTTTCTATATTACTTCTCCTTTTCATATAGACTGAACATTAATGTTCTCACGTATTCTGAACCCCCCCCATTTGGGAAATAGACAAAATAGATTAAAAATTAACATCTGGGTTTTGTTCTTGTCTCCCTCATTATTTATTTTTCAATAACAGAATAGCTAAAATTTCAATTTTATGCATATATTCTTTCACCTTCATCTCTCATTACCTTATTTAGCAGAAATTAAATACTTGTTTGGAGACACTTAATTTAAAAGTTTATCCTTTTATTTGCTCTAATTGAGTTCCCAGATGCCAAATCAAATTTATATTCAGTCTCTAATTTGGAAGAATGCTGCACAATAAGCTCCTTTTTCTTTTCATATCAAAATGATATTCTATTTTAATTTACTGTTATCATTCTGTGGAAGTATTTTCATGACAAGACAAAAAATTTCAGTTTGTTCAAGGATCTGCTTGGCAGAGGAAAGAGCTTAGGACAGTAAGTTGGTCTTCAAGGAAATCCTTCTCAAAGTAAAAATAAAAATGTTCCACTTTATTGAGGGACAAGTCAAGGGAACATTGCAATAGGACAGCATGGATATACAGGGATGCTCAGAATTGCTGAACTCTTGTCACAAAGAAAATCTCAATTCACAGGATAGAGGTGGTTTATTGATTTATTAACTATATGTAGATCAGAACCAACACAGCAGATAATATCTATAGATGATCCAAAGAAATTTTAATACCAGCAAGTAGTAACTACAGCAAGTAGTTACCCCAGGACTTGCCCTCTTCACCCCAAGAAGCAGACCTCATGTGCAGCTCCAGCCCTACCACCCCACTGCAGGATGCAGGCTGCTTCTCATGGGAGCCGGCACTCCCCAGACTCAGCAAGGGGTAGTCTTGTATGGGGACACTGCAATCCTGGACAGACCTCCTGTGACAGCTGATGTTTCCTCTCCACCATTTCTCCTCTCTCACAAATATTCATGTGGCTTTTATTTTTCTTTTCCACTTGACTCTTTGTTTTCCCAAGTCTCTTGGTCATTCCCCAGTTATTCCCTGCTTAATCCAGATGAGTAGCAGTATCATATTTTCTCTGGCAATCACACTTTCAGATATTATATTCACACACAAAGTTTACACTTATGTTTCTATTTGAACAGATAGTGTTTGCTGAGCCATTTCCTCTGTGTGTGTGTGTGCGCACACACACACATAAGTGCATATGCATGTGTGTGAAATAATTATCCCACAACCTCAAATTTTAAAAAAAAAACGTACACAGAAGGTAAAAACTTGGACAGGGTATCAAGCAGGAATATAGAAAAAACTGGCTGTGCATACAGCAGTGGATTGTGTGAAAGCCAAAACTAAAATCAGGGAGGAATGTGAAGGGCAACAGGAAAGGCGATTACAAGTACATCACCAGAATAAAAAATTATAATGAAAATTTGAGCCCACATGCTCAGTGGGGCAGACAAGCTACTGGCAAAGAACTCAGAAAAGGCTGAGTTACTTAATTTTATTTGCATTCATTTTTCCTGATAAGATTTACCCTCAGGCCTCTCAGAAGACCAAGTATATTAGCAGAGTATGTAGGAGTGAAGTGGTACGCACAGTAGAGGAAGAAAAATCTAAGGAACAGTTAAGCTAAAAAGATGTATATACTGTCATAAGTCTAGATAAGATGCATCCCAGGGTGCTCAGGGTTCTGAAGGATGTAACTGGGAGGCTGTTCTTGACCATCTTTATTATAGATACTGGGGAAGGTTTAAAATGGCTGGAAAAAACAAACACCAAACCCATCTTCAAGGAGGGTGAACTGGAGGATTTAAGAATTAAAGGCTGGACAGCTACACCTCAGTCACAGGAAGATCATGGAGCAAATTCTCCTGAAAGCCACTTCCATGCACGTGAAGAACAAAAAGAGGTTTAGAAACATCTAACATAGACTTTTTTGTGTTTTATTTTTTAAAGTAAAAATATTGGCTAACTACAGAAGAGAGGTATGAACCTGTGAATTAGAACTTTGGATGTTTTTATCTCAACAATCATATAGCCATAATTGTAACTAATAATGACAACAGTGTTTCATGCTCCAGAACAGATTTGTCAAAGGTAGTTTTCAGACAGTATTTTGTGTGTCTGGCACTACAGGGATATGAGATTTATTGAAAGAAATAGGGTAGGTTTTAATGAAGTAAAAACTGAATAATGGCCACTGAGGTGATATTTTTTTCCATTTTTAACTGGCTAATATAAAAAAAAAAGATTTTCAATACACGTTGATCATATATCACTTTGGAATTGGGCTTTTTTAGCTAATCTACTATAGCTAATCTTCTCTTTTTTATTATTATTATTCAGAAAGAAAGAATTAATCTAACTAGTGATACATTAAGTAAATTATTACAATATAGTTATGAAAAAGGGAAGCACTTTTGCCATTCAGGGAGCTGATAGACTTTGAAGTCACGTAAGATCCATTGTGTTGTTATTTGTGTAAGAAATTAAATTTCTTTACTGAATAATCTACATAATTGAAGGATCTGTCATGACACATGAACTTTTGGGTATTACTATTTCCTTGTTCCATGCATCATATTTCCTTTCTCTGTAAGGTATGTTGATCATTCAGATCTTGCATGCAACATTTTATTAATTAGCTAGAAAAGAGAATTTGAACTACAGGGTAAATTAATAAATTAAAAGACAAGACTTTAAATCCCTGGTTGAGTGTCACGCTATTCAGAAATCCTTTTTCCTCTTCATGAACATTTTTAAGCAGTCACTAAGCAGAGTTCCCATGCTGTGCCAAGCAGACTGGTCATGCAGATCTACAAGTTGTTTGAAGGCAATTGTGTATTACTCTGGGTATCTTTGAACAAAGTGCTACTCACGTAACCTATCTCTGATTTTTGTAGGAAACAATGGCATGTATCATTAATATTTATGTTGACTGCTGTCTGGTATTTGATGGATTTAGTTTCTGTTTTCGTAGCGGGGTGTAATGCAGGATGATTCATATTAAAATACCTTTAATACTTACACTTGGCAAAACACAGTGCACCATTAGCATCTTTGTTTTCACTGCAATTTGCATGTTGCTTCATGTCATGTTTCATTGTGACGCAGTAAATAGTGTTCTATGCAAAAACATCAGTAGCATATTCATGTCAATGAGACTAGTGACTAAATGAGACTGGACTTGAAATCTAAGTAACAGATTTCTAGTTCTGTAATTCAGTTCTGTAACAATTCTGATGTGTTATTGGGTTTTTTAACTTGATATTTAAGGACTATGAAGAGCCATTAGAAGTTTGTGTATCAACTCCAATTGTAATATAAAGTCTATCCTGGCGTAATCTAATGTAATAATCCCGCATAGAGTCGGTGCCAGTCACAGGGTTTATCTATCAAGCAAGGCAATATTGTATATCAATGGATGGATGGAATAGAAATACTGAACCGAAAAAGACCCTGAACATAATTATTCTACTGGAAATGAAGTGGGAGGGAGCATAGAACAGCTTTGGATATGCCTGTAGGAAAAATTCTGCACTACCAGAGTGGAGCAATCTCTAATCTGTCATATTTCAGCCATCTTTTTGGTTTGTAATTATTTTATTTTAGATTTCTGTTTTAAATCTTTTTAGGGATGAAAAAGGGAGGATAGAAGTTATAAAAATAATGCATTTTTGTAGTCCTTGATCAATTAAATAGCGTATTTATTTCAGCTCATTTTAAAGAAAAGGCTCAAGTGCAGTGCTCAGTCTCAGCCTCTATCTTGGACTTGAGCCAAACAGTGCCCAAAGTAGTTCATGGTATGTTCTCATTAACAGCAATCAGTATCAATAGAAATCAGTTTGTAAACCAACATTGTTCATCTAATACATATTTAGAGATGTGTATCCACTTTCTGTGGGTTTGTTGGGGCTTTTTTCCAGTCAAAAACTTTTGCTGAAATATCTAGATTTAGGTTAACTCCCTCTTTTAATTTATGATGGGTTTTTTTCCATTTAATTGAAAGTATATGAAATATATGTATATGAAAAGCAGTTCAGTGGTTCTCTGAAGTTAGAGCAGTTGTTTTTAACAGCACCACTTTTCACACTCTTTGATAAGTATATATATTCCTTTCATTTGCTCTACAATACATGACTATAATTTCTATTCAAAATCAGTTATATCCAATGCTAATTGCTCTTCCTCTTGTGCTTATTGATCCATCACATCCATCATTCTTTCCATCTCCACTTTTTTTCCAAATCTTATTAATGTGGTAATTTTTAGTTTACTTTTCCTGATTTGAAGTACAATTTAATTTGATGTTCAAGACCAGAAAGTACTGTCATCCATAACACGACATCAATCCTTCATATTTTTTATGTTGTTTTGTTTTGTTTTCCTGTAAATGAATGGTTGTAATGCAGCTATTTATTTCCTGTACTTCAGTTCTCCTTTTCTGAATAAAGGATCAGAAAAAGTGCTTAAAGATATATTTTGGATGGAAAAAAATAATCATGAAACTGAACAGGGCAAAGGTATATAGCATCAAGAAGAGACCTCTAATACTGCCATTTATTCTACACAAGTAGGGTATTGTAGAGAAACCTCTGGCTTCAGTGGAGCTGAAGGCTGTAACAAACCTTGAACATTCAGAGCACTGTTAAATTAAGGATGAAATATTCAGCCTACCGTATCTATCAATGAATTCCACAATGTAAGTAGGACAGTTGGCTTACAGAACATTTATCATGTGCAACATTGCACATCCAGAGCTGAACTCTAATTCTCCTGTTCAAAATGTTTAATTCTCTCTTCCCTAAGAGAACCAATTGACCCAGAGTGAAAAATTGTCTGTGATGCCAACTGTGCAGCTCTTTATCATCTTCATATATGACTAATCATGTGGAATAATCTCAATTTTTAGGAGATTAAGTGTTTCAATACACAGTTACCTATGTAGATAACAGGTGTAGAAAGAAACAGTATGATGAGCTTTAAAAAATACAGACATATTTTATTTTTTTTCTATACTTAACAGAACAGTACTCTGGAGTTTTTTGTCGATTTGGGTTTTTTGTTGCTTTGGGGTTTTTTTTGTTAAAATGAATGGCCTGGGGGCTCTTGCTATTCTATGGTAAAAAAATAAAGTATCAAGAACTATATACTAAATTCTGATATGCTTTGAAATTAATAATATATGTTACATTAGGCTACTGATTTTCAGAAAACAATACTTTGCAGCTTTTTTCCATGTTAAAGCATATTACTTTAGTAAATTGATGTGTTGTTTCCTCTTTTTCAACTTCAGTTCCAGCAATAGAATTAAAGGCATGTGCTGTGTTTCTCTTNTTCCCAGCTCCCTGAATGTCCAGATGACATACCTCTTCTTCCCACATGCAGCCATGCCCACAAGCTGTAGGCTGAGTAATCAAAATACCAGAACTGCAGAATAGGGCTGAAGAGCACATGGGTATGACAGTTCTGTTGTTGCTTCTACCCCCCACGGTACGTAAGATCTGAAGTGAGAAGCAGAAGGGAGAAGGTTCTTCACTTCCAGAAAGACATGAGAAGGTTCTCTGTAATCCCCGAGAGACATTTGAAATGATTCATTTTGAGATATCATTATCATTTGGGACTTTGTTATGATAATAAACATTTTCTTTGTAAACTATGATTTCAAATGCATTATTTATGGTTCCATTTTCTATTAAGCTTTTTAAGAGTTGAAGCAAATACCTAAATGCAAGCTTATTTTTAATACCTTTGTACCTTAAGTGCCTCTAGAATGTTATGGAAAACAATAATATATTAAATTCTAATCAGATAAAGTCATTATTCTTTATTTGATCCTTTTACCTAGTGTCAATTTATGTGCATAGAAAAAGGCTTAGGTCCCAACTATTTCTATTCAAGAAACCAATTAAATTTTAGTTGGACAATTAAATTAACATTACCATAAATAAGTGTTTAAACATATAAAATAGTCTCTATTTTTAAATATTTTGATTATTTTTCCATTGAATGGAGATTTTAACTGTCACATTTTTGTAATGTTTGATACTCATATTACATATGTTCATGTTGTAATCAAAACTAATCTTTTTTAATAAAAAATTACTTTGGCACTGACTGATTAGACATTGTAATAAAAAATATATTTGGGTTGTTTTGTCTTCATAAATTTTAGTGGTTTTTTTTTAAAAAAAGAACTTGCATTAGTCTATTTTTAAATTACTTTTTATGTCTTTTTGGTATAAGGTAAACCTTTAAGACATGATCATTCATTTCTTTCTTTTTTTTTTTTTTTCCTCCCCCTAAATTAAGTAGAATTGCAATTAATCACCTTTAAACCATTGAAAAGATTGGCTATGTTTTCTACCCAGTTTGCCTAAAATTATCAATTTTTTAGCTTTAGATTCATCCTCTTAGGAAACCCCAGAAATAGGCAGTCTGGAAGCAGTGAAGACACAGCATTTTCAGGATGTATATTGTACTGATGTTCTTGCTCATAAATTCAGGTAATAAAAATGTGAAATATGGCCTTAAGTGATCTTTGAGCTTCAAGGGAAGAGAGTATCTATGCCTCAGTAATTTACTAGCAATATGTTCCTAATCATTAGCCAACAGTGAGATATAAAGTTGTTGACCTGTATGACATAATTAGTGCTAAGTTTCACTTTCTAATTGCAAAGATTCAGAAAAAAGCATGAATTAAACCTTCATTAAAAACATAAGGTAAATGAAAAATGGGATAAAAGGTAACCATGCCAACCCACCAGTTCATAGAACCACAGCATCATAGAATCTTAAAGGTTGGAAAAGACCTCTAAGATCATCAAGTCCAACTGTCAACCAAAGCATGTCCCAGAGTTCCCCATCTATATGTTTTTTTAACACCTCCAGGGTGTCTGACTGCTTTTTCAGTGAAAATGCTTTGGAAATGTTGAAAACATTGAAACATATTTCCCATGTGTTTCTTTGTAAAGGTAGCTGACTTTCTAGGCAAAAGAAATGACATCCACCTGACATCTGCATTTACCTGGTAAAACATTTCAGCCAGTGGTAAATTGGAAACCACTTACTAAATTGGGAAATGCAGGCAAAGGTCAAAGAACTTGTCTGCTATAGAAATGGCATTGCTAGTCAAGTAAGGGTTCAAAACAAAAAAAAAATTAAAAGCTCGATTAATGTACTTTATTTTTACATTAGATTACAGCTGCATTTAGTGCTTATCTACAATTATTTTTGTACTTAGAAGAGCTGCATGGCATACAGTGCTGTTTCTTATATCCATGCAGCAACCTTTAGTAACTGACATAGTGTTCCAGAACGTGAGAGCTACTCGCCTGGGTCAGCTGAGACAACATGCTTGCATTGGAAAGGTGCTCTATCCAGACTAATTAACCCTGTTTCTCTACAATTAGCTGCACAGGATAATTAGAGCTTCTGATTCCAGAGTAATTTCATTTGTTGCTAGCCTAGTCTACTGTGCAGACTGATTCACATTTCAGAAAAGAAATATACATAAACACAATTAAGCTTTAAAATGTGAGGTGACTAAGCTAATTAAAGGAATTCCAGTATCCATATCTTTGAAAATCATCTCTTGAATCACAAAGATATTACCATTCCCAAAAAAAAAAAAATTAATGACATTTTATAGACCTCACAATACATTTTTTTAATATAAAACTTGCTTCATATAATTATATTGTGTTTTTAACTAATTTTAAAATATCTGTGACTTCTAAGTTTCTGTAAAGCATTCAATGCCTTTAATTGGAGAGAAAAAAAAATGTTTAATTGGGATACATATACCTACAGGTTATTTTGCACATGGTTTTCAAAGAAACACTATTGTAGATTGGGTAAAGTTTCAAGACCAAAAAACAGTTCAGAGCTGGAGCCACATTCAGCCAGTGTCTTTTGTGCTATACTTCTGCTCTGTGAAAAGGCTATAAACAAGATTCCTTACACAACTCAGGAAAACAACAACAAAAAATCTGCCTTGTTAAGCAGTGAAAGTATGACAACAGTTTGGGGTTGGTTTCTTTTTTTTTCATCTGAGTAGTCATGAAATGAATATGTTTTTCTCTTCGAAAATATGAAAAAAAATACCAACCTTACTGTATTGAGCAAGAAGAGTTCTTTCTTCTTTGTTCTCATTCATCACCACAAGTTCATCACAATATCTCTTTTCCTCTTCTTTAAGCAGTTGTCATCTGACAGGCAAACAGAACAAAGTGCAAAGGAAATTATAATGATCATAAAGAAAATCAACCCTCTAGACCTGACAACTAGAAATTCATCACTGAGTGAAAGTTTTAAAATACTGTCAAAAAGAGCAATGTGCGTAGAAGTATGAACTCTGCAGTTAAACCAGACATTCTTGAGGAAACTAAACAGGCTAAAACTTCATAGGACAGAGTGAAAAGCAATATACTTTGGTACAACAGAGATCTTTTATATCTGCTGTAAAATGACATATAAAGAACTGCTGGCTAGAATGCATAAGCATTTTCTGAGCTAAGACTTGTACTGACAGGTAAATATTTTAACCACTGTGCAAAACTTTCCTTCAACTTTGAAAGTATGCTGAGCAACTACTCTCCTGAAATGCTCTCTTCAAGGTGGAAACTGACAAGAAACATTTCTGATGGGAGCATCTACCATAGATGCAGTAGATATAGAATCTCCTGTCCTGCAGTAGAAAGCCACAAATACAAGGACACAAATACGATGTTTAAAGCCAGCTGGATTGCTTTTACCTCTGCAAACTGGATACAGCACACATCACTTCCTCCTCTGGTGATATTCCAAAATCTTTGCCTTCTCGCCAGTCTGTGATCACTTCCAGGATTCCTGGGTGATTTGGGTTCCCTATTTGAGCCCACGGTGTAAGAAGTGCAACCCACTTCCTCAATGTAGCATCAGTGTCATGGTGCATAGAAGGGGCCTTCCCTTTGGCCATCCAGCCCAGCACTGGCAGTTTGGGGTGCCAGGATGAGATGGGCTTCAGTCCCAATCACTTCTGAAGCGTCTTGCACCCTTTCATTCACTGCTAGACAGCCTTGTGTGCTATGCCTTGTTGGGGCTGACATGATGACGTAGTGAGAGGCCTGGTGCACTCTGAGGTTTGAGCATGAGACTCTTAATCCATGAAGAAAGGCTGAGAGGGCTGGGTCTCTTTAGCTTGGAGGAGACTGAGGGTTCACCTCATCAATATTTATAAATATTCAAAGGGCAAGAGTCAGGAGAATGGAGCCAGGCTCTTCTCAGTGATGTCCAAGGATATGATATAGTTTTCAAAGTCATAGGAAAAGAAGTTTCCCAGAAATAAGAGGGAAATAAAATACATGTTGGAAGAAGCAAATTTTTCCCCCTCTGAACACTGGAAGTAATTGCATCAAAACAGTAACTCTTCCATTTACATATTCTTAAAATTCCCTTACCAAATTGTGTGCCAACATGCTCTTTTAAGTTTTGATTGTAACAAATGTGAATGTATCTTCCTAAGAAGCATACATTCCACACTTCATGCATACAAAGTTAAAATATTCAAAGATGTAATTAAATTCTAAAGGGATTTTAGTTTCCTGCATAAATCCAGATGAAACGATATGTTGGCTAAATCCAAACAGCAGGTATATTTTTCTCTTCAACCTGCAGCAGGAAACCCACAGTTTCTCAGTCTTCAAAGAATGACATAATCTTCATTTGGTTTTGAAAAGTAACTTACCAACTAACTTATTCTGAATGCAGAGGTGATGATGATTCATAAGCACTGTTCTAGTTTCAACTGAAATAGAGTTAATTTTCTTTCTAGTAGCCAGTATAGTGATGTGGTTTGGATTTAGCATGAGAATATTGATAACACACCAGCATTTTTACTTCTTGCTAGGAAGTTCTAGGGCCTGTACTAAGATAAGGACTTTTCAGCTTCTCATGCCCTGCCAGGTACACAAGAAGCTGGAAGAGCACAGCCAGGACAGCTGACCCAGACTGGCCAGAGGGATATTCCCAACCATACAGCGTCATACTGTGTGTCTAGCTGGGGAAGCTAGGCGGAGGTAGGGTTTGCTGCTTTGAAACAGACTGAGTATCAGATTTTTTTTTCCTTTCACATACAGTGAACAACTAGATTTGTGCATCACTTGTTTTATTATTATTGTTGTTATTACTTTTATTACTGGTTGTATTATTATTATTGTTATTATTATCATCTTCGTTTTCCTATTAAATTTTGTTTCTCTCAATCCACGAGTTGTTTTTTTCTGTTCTCCTTCCCATCCCTCTGATGGAGTGAGGGCTGGGAGGCTGACTACATGGTGTTCAGTTGCCGGCTGGGGTTAAAGCATGACAAGAACAAAAGGTTTGTGCTTCCAGGAAATACTGGGCAAAATGGAGATTGCGTAAGTGTTATTTGAGATTTAAGATATAAAGTACCTAAATTCCAATATAGCTAGACCAGTTCCTACCCTGTGATATTTAATTCAAGAAACAACAGGAAACCCACAAACTAAAGGGTGACTCACAATACTGTGAACTACAGATATTTCAACTTTAGCTCTCAATTGACTCTGACTTTGCTCCTCAGAATGAATGACTATGTCTCTGAGGCCAGATTATTGAGGAATTAAGTAATATACACCATGGGGTGTTACACACCTCAGCTCTGCTCTTCTTGTTCTCTTCAAATTCACTTCTTCCCTTAGGAAATTAACTACTTGTATCATGTCTCTGTCTTCTTTTCCCTGAATCACCCCCGACATGACACTGGTATTAATGACCTTTTACATCACAGTCAGTCTACTTGACAAATACCTAAAAAAAACCTGGAGGAATTGTTCACAACTCATGTTAGGCTTTGTCCATTTTTTCCTGAGTATATCACTGCCTAATACAACTGTATTACCTCTAGCCTACAAATAATGTATTTTCTCACTCACTACATTATACTGGGTGCTGAGATGCCTAACTCTTCACACTTACAATATAAAAATTTTTAAATTCCCCATCGAGGTCTCAGACTCATACCTACTGAGATGAAACAGAGGTTGATAAAACGCTCAGCAACACTTACAAACTGGGAAGGGTTTGAGAATCTCCTTCTGACTTTACGTGATAAAAGAAAGAATGCAAAATTTAGCTTTCAGACCAAAAATAAAAATTAATGGATTTTTACAAATGCAACAATAAGGAAAAGAAATGTTGACGGAATTAAATGATGGATTATTTAAAAATAACATATATGTTAAACTGAGAAACCTTACAAAATAACACAAAAACTTTAGTGACTGAGTAGATTATCTATTAAATGCTGCATTTAAAAAATGTATAAACCATCCATGAATGGCAATGAATTAAAAGATACTTGGTAAATTCTTCTTATGAAAATAAAAAATAGATTATCAGAGAAAAATGTAAGAATCCCCCCAAAAAACTCACCTCATCCTTATTGAAAATATTTGCATGTTTTTGTAGTATCTAGTTCCCAGTACTATATTTTTATTATCTCTATTATGGGGCCTAACTTGCAGTTTTGTATCAAAGGGGAAAACAGATCAGAAGATCAAAGTAAAGGATTGGGAAAACATGCCAAAATCAAATCAACAGAAACACAAATAAATAACTTGAATGCAGTATGTTTATCTGATGAATTACATCTCACAGACAAAAAAAAAAACCACAAACACTCATGAGATAATTAAGCATCAACTAAACACTCTGCTTTTCTCAAGACTGTTGTCAAAAGATGCTTGTTAATAGCTGCTCAAGGCCACCACAGTGCTCATCATGGGATGAGTATGACTGTCTCCTTCTGGGGGCCCCATGCCACAAATGGCTGCTATTACCTCACCCTGGGTCAGCCAGGCCATTGCCTCTGGCTGGCTGGAGGTCCTCCCTGAGTCAGCGTCAGCTCCCACCATGCAGCAGCAGTCGCATAAGTGTGGGCAGGAGGAACTGACTCCAAGAAGCTCCAACAGGCTCTAAACTGTCAAGGCCATTCCAGCTCCATGAGCAACCTGCCTGGCCCCTGTCAGGTTCAGATGCAGGTGGAGTTATCAAGAGAAATATTTATAAAAAAGCTTTAAATGCATGTGTTAGAAAAACTGTTACCTATTTATGGAAGTCAGAGGTTCACTCACTTCTTCATGGGTAGTTATGTAATTTCTTGTATGGAGATATCCCAAGCATTCATTATTTGCTAAGTTTGGTGATCCAAATTATGTGATAAACTACAGAACCGCATCATAATGTAATTATGTATCTCTGAACAACTTCTAAATGTAAATAAATGTGGGATTTCACAAACTGTGCTTCTTAGTTGCCCTGTACAAGCCCTGAGAAACAGGGGATACACTAAAGTTTGTTGCTTTCCCCCTGAAATCTGATGCTGGTGTTTTCAGAAAGAAGTCCTCCACTTCCCAGAGGTGAAAAACTCTTACACTGACTGCAGAAGGTCTCACGAAAAATTTAAATTAATGTCCTGACATCTTTTTTTACAGAGGTTTAGTTTTGCATGAGGTTCTGGTCGCTTTCTGCACTCCCAGGTCTCCTTTGTAAATGAAGGGGGAAAAAAAAAAAAGAAAAAAAAAGAGGGCAATAAAGTTCCTTACAGGGATCCAGAAACTGATGCCAGAAGTGATTTCTCCTTTCCACACCTCTTCAAGATGAACTACTCACAGACATTCTTACTAAAAAAACACTGAGGTTGTATTGCCAGATATGAGACTTGCTTCAGAAACTTAGCTGAACACTGCTAATTTTTTTATTTTTTTTTTTTAGTGGTGCAATGTACTGAACATGCAAGTATGTACTCACTAAACTGTCGCCATGAATAGAACTTCCTGTGCCTCTTAACTTTTAGTTTCCATAACATTTGATAAACCTACAAACAGTGTGATCAAGTAAGACCTCTGGAAATTACTAGATGATTAGCTTTCAGTTCATTGTTGAGAAAGAGCTCAAGATCCACTACTGTCCATTCAAAAAACTTCTTTTGTATTTAGGGTGAAATAGATAGGACTAAATAGATAGGTACTAAGGGCAATAGATAGATAGATAGATAGATAGATAGATTGATTGATCGGATCGATAAGTGGGGTACTGAAGCTAAGTAAGAGTGAAGTAAAATGGAAAGAAAAAGTTGTAGCCATAACAATATCGATCACACTAGCAATTTCATTTTCACATCTATTCACACTGCATTTTTAATACCTCTTTTGCTCATTCCTGTTAGGAATAGCAGTTATTACACTCTTAACATTTGCTCATGTGGTCAAATACAAATTTTCCTGAAGATTTAAGTGAGCTCTAGAATCATAGAATCATAG
>VZTU01002560.1:218522-229744 GCA_013400835.1 Zapornia atra | reverse complement strand
GAGGGTGACAGAGCAGGGAACAGACTGCCCAAAGAAGTCGTGGAGTTTCCTTCTCTGGAGACATTCAAAACCCGACTGGACACACTCCTGTGTGATTTAGTCTAGGCAACCTGCAAGGAGGTTGGATTAGATGATCTTTTGAGGTCCCTTCCAACTCCTAATGTTCTGATTCTGTGAAATACAGTTTACTGCAGTACTAGAACACATGGACATTGTGTCTATCTCTGGTTTAAGCACAGATGCCTCAGCTGGAAGATACAACCATGTGAACAGTTTGTGACACTGGCAAAGGGGTAACTCTCTATCAGGAAGCCCTCCTGTAACTCCAGTTCCATGTTGTTACATGGCTTGGCAGGTCTTCTTTTTAAAACAAACACGATGAATGGGGTCATTTCTTGAATTATACAGAAATAAAGATGGGTTTATATAGGCTAATTCCCACCTGACTACCATTCCTGCACTACTGAATTCTTTGGAGTACAGGCAGCTTTGTGGAGGAGCTTTGAGTCTTCTGGTTTTGGTTACTGAAGAAGTTCTCTCATGTGTGGTCTTGATCCGGCAAGGGAATTGTTTAAAAAAACTTGATGTGAAGCAGACATACTTTCTTCCCTTCCCCAGGGAGCTGTGAGACTTAGGAAAATATGAGGGCTTTTTGCTCACTAAAGAAAGTTCGCTGCAGGCAAGTCTCTACTGGCTGAAAACATTTTAATAAAGGAGTAGCTGAAAATGAGTGAAGCATATAAACAGCAGACTGCAAAGACAGTCCAGTCCCTTGCTGAGAGCTGGGCGAGTACTGGGAGGAAAGGTTCAGGGCCCTGATCGTCTGCACCAGCAGGTCTCAGAGGACATTTCTTGCACAATCTAAAGCTATTCTAGTAGCGTTTGCTGTCTCCTTTCAAGGAACATTTCCAAGATCTCCTTTGTCTTTCAGAGGATAAAATGAAACGGTTCTTAGGCTTCTCCATCTCATCTCTATTGCATTTCTCCATTAAGACCTTCAAGCTGAATTTATATATGACTCTTCAGTGACAACTAGATCTTCCAGGGACTTTCCTAATACAGTCATATATTCACAATGGAAAATTTGGTTAAGCAAACCCTTTTGCCCCCAAGGTTCCTGACAGATAATGATTCTGTGTTGTCCCTGATGTTAGATACTTTTCAGGAAATCTAGGAATATTAGCAGAGTTCCAGATCTACTAATTCTCTATAATCCCAAATTATATAATATTCGCTGTGGGAGGTAATGTTCTAAGAGAGAAAAATGTTACTAACAGAGAAAATGTTTCCTAACAGTAAAGCCCAGATATTAATTATAATTACTCACTGGCAACTAGTGGTTCTGACTCTGATTGTCTGAAGTAAAAAGTAACTTTTTCCAAGTCAAAAAGTGCAACCAATGTATCTTCTAGCATGGCTTGCTCATCAGCCTAAAAAAGGCAAAAGAAAAAGTGAAATGGTCATTTCAGCCAAATGTTTTCCGTAACAGAAATAATATGAGAACAGGACATAAAAGTAAATACAGAATATTGCACAGTATTTTACTGATGCAGTGTATAACCTAATTAACTTCTAGATAATGTATCTTTTTTTTCTATTGGCACTTTCCCTTTTACTGCTAGTCCAAGATTATTAACATTAATTATATCATTTCACATAGTAAATTAATAGGTAATTTATAGCTACCATTACTTCTCATGACTTTTAATCAAACATCGCTGTAATTATTTTTATGTAAGACACCAGACTTCAACAGCTTGTCTTGACACCAGGTCTAGCATTTAAATTAACAGAGGGGAAATGTGAAAAACATATTCTTCTTTTTCACAATTTTATTTCAAAAATGTCCTAACTTCAGCATTTAATCTATAAACACTAGATGACAGTTCATCGTGTCCACTCTAACCACCAGTAATTGAACCAGTAGCTTAGAGCAAGTAAAGCTCAGAGTGATTTGCACATTCACCTACAAAACTCTAGATGCAAATGGAGCATGTACATATGCCAATATTCTGATTTGCACCTATGATTTACTATGTGTACTCCTAAGCTAAAGAGATAGCCAAAGAGGTCCAGACTAATTCACAAAAAAAGAAATTAAAAAAACTTCAGGAATTAAATTACTAACTTCTTGGGACACTTTACCGAACCTTTGAAAAGGAAAATAACCACCTACAAGTATGGTTATCTTGAGTTGAACATGCTGAGCAATTATAGCAGAAATCAATAATCACTTAAAGTAATTCTATTCTTTATGCAACCCTCCCCCTGCACCTCAAGTTTGCAGGAGCAAAATGGAAATCTGAGGCATGCATTTTTCTTCCTCTAAACTGAAACAGTAGGAAAGCAAAGAATAATAAACTAGCTGCTTATAAAATGAGAATAAAGTATAGCTTACTGAATTATAGAAAGGAAAAATAAACTCCCATGATTTTACCTGATCTATACAGTGAAATAGCATTCCCCCTTGTATTTATGGGAGGTGGAAAAAAAAGGCGACTAGAAATATTTTGTCTCCTGGTTCAGTTTATGAAGTCTCTATGAACAGAGCAGTTTTATCAGCTGAATAGTCTGACAACCATTCAGTGACATGGGAAATCTTTGCACAACTGCTCATTCTTTATTGAACTCTGGCCAAAACGAGTGTAATTTCCTTCAAATACCCTTGTTTAAAATAACACGGGTCATTTGTAAGGAAAATAGTGCTGAGAATGTATTGAAAAAGTTGCCTTTAAGTATTTTTCCCTTGGTTAAGAACAGTTAGAAGAGACTGATTTTATTTTCAAATTGACAATGCATACTGCTGGTATCTGGTTATGTGAACATAGCTAAGCAGCATCTATTTTCACTACAAAGGAAATCTCTACAATCTTGAAAGAAAAACCAGAAGTATTCAGCGCTGTAAAGACAACAGTTATTTTGTGACAACATGACAACTAAGCACATGTTAAAACATAACACAGGCACCAAATTAAATGTAAAGTAAATTGCATTTACTCTTGAACTCTGAGTACTTCGGCACCAAGACATGTTGGTGCCGCACGGTGCTAAAAGCATCGAAAACTCAAGACATGAGCCTCAGCTCCCCCAACTATGCTTTCATCGTATACTCCTCATGCGTTTCTCTTAGGCATTGACTTTATGTGTTTTCAGGCTGCACACCTTTTCCTGACATACCCTGTCCCACGCAAGCCCAAGTAGGTACTTCAACTACCTGGGAGGTACTCACACTAATTCCAGACAATGCTCTCCAACAATACCACAGACAAATTCTTTGTGATTGCGATTTAGAGCTACCTTTATTTTTACCGATCTCTTCTGCTTCTGAAGTTTTTTTGGGTCAACTTGTCAGCAATTTGCTGCTGAAGCAGGCAAGGCAGGGCAAGAAGACCTCTGAAACTAGGAACATTCTCTGCTATTCACGTGGACTTTTATACAGAAGGGTGTACCAAATGAGTTATTTTCAGTGAGCAGCTCCAGAGGTTGAAGACTGCCACAGAGCAGACCATACAAACTTTCATGGTTCTTCAGGTTAGCAGGAACCAGTCTAGTGAGAGAAGCAGCTTAAATAGCTGCAGAAGCACTTTGGATAACTGGGGATTAGAGGACTACAAAGCCATGTCCTTTTTTAATTGTTTCTGAAGCCATGGCCCTTTGCCAAGACTTGTAAAGAAACAGCAGATTTCCAATTACCCTGACAGGCTATGGGGATCTGCCCTATGACAGGAGCAAATCAAACTAGAATGCCTAGTCCTTCAGCAACTATATGGACTCTTTGTTTACTGGAGGAGGAGACAATAAAATTATCCAAACCAGGAATTTTATTTACCTTGCATTGCTGCATATTGCAAACTGAAGTTCTGGTTATAACTTATGCTATACTAACTCCTAGGGAACAGCTACGATAGTGGTGGGGAGTCAAGCGTAATGTCACTACCTGCTAACTCAAGGCAAACATCATACTGTCTTTGCAGAAAACATATTTCCCATACCACAAACAAACATTTCCCCATCTGTAATTATCTAAATCACAAATTTTCCAAATAGCAGCTTACAAAGTAACCAGCTAAGCACAAAGGATGCAGAAAACACAATTATAACTGTTTAACCATGTGCCCCTGGTTCAGTGAAGAAATGCTTGGCCACAACCAAGCATGCCACATGAAGAGTCTTACCAGGTTAGGTGAGAGCAAGGACTGGAAATGAAGAAGGAGACCCGCACTGGCAATCTGTTCCAACCACCTTCTGCTGGCCTCTAGCGTCTCCATTTCATATTCTTTGTTATTGTCAAACATCTGATTTAAGGCCACCATTAGTTGCTCTGAAAAAGCACAGACAGTGGCCACCAGGCTCTGACAGAAGACCATGTCTCGCCTCAGTTGTATCTCGCTGTCTGTGATGGGTAAAAGCCAGGAGAGGAAAAGCAAAAATAAAGCAGGAGATTCATTAGCAGCAAATGAGCTGGGCTGGAATTTTTTTTTCTAAAACCCAAATAATTTTAATGTAAAATACAGTACAAGTTTACAGCTTAACATTATTCTGAGTAAACAGTACTCCACAACCAAACCTGATATTTTCCCCATGAAAATATTATTTTATAATTCTAAAATTATGCAGAAATTTACTTAAAATCTGGAATTTAAAGTAGTTCATCCGAAAAAATGCATGTTGTTCTGATGTTACAGGATGACAGATGTCAGTCAGATCTCTTTGCTGCAATGTGAGAACTAGCTGGGCACAAAAGCATTTACTTTCCATAGGAAAGCAAGGATAGTCAGAAGCTCTTAATACGACTGCATCATCTGGACAACTTCGCAGCTACGAGCTAGGTAGGGATGATGAGGACTGCCTGCTGTAAAGTGCAGAAAGGGCATATAGGAGGAGTGTTGCTACCAGAACACGAGCCATCCAAATATAATATATATATGAATATAAAAATCTATAAAATAAGGACAAAGCAGCACCACATACCCAGGAAGGAACAGAGATTTATGGTGTCAGGAAAGTCCAGGACAGGTCCCTAGGTAGAAGTCCACGGAGCCATTAGCAGCTGATTTAAATTAGGGACTAGCTAACCTACCAATTTATTCTGGAGGGCACAGGCATTAGATTAGCTAAAGGTCAAAAGAGTTAGAAAGGGAAACATGTTCTCAATAAAGCACAAAACTATGGTGATAAATATTCAGTGCTTCTTTCTTCTCCTCTTTTCTGAAGGTCTTCGAGTATTTTTATCATTATGAGCTGTTAGGCAAACATCAATCACAAATGGTACAGGTAGACTTAATCTTTGTCAGAGCAAGAGAAGACGATTAGGTGATTTCAAGGTCTTTGCAAAGCCTAGAATCATTGTCCTCACTTTTAGACTCCTTTGCCTCCAAAAGGCGTAGCTCCTTTTCTGTGTTCTCTAGGGAGCTGGCAAGAATATAGATGACTGGATAAGTCAGCAGAAATAATTCAGTACTCACAAAATTAATACTGACTGTAAGAATATGTATGCTTTTCTTGGACTCCAAGTATTTCTGAAAGTAACTCCATTCTGTCTGTTTTCCTTCTGAGATCCTCAATCTTTTCTTCGACTATTGATAATAGTGACCACTCTTTTACTATCATTTTGATTCCACTTCCCAGCCTCTCAGGACCTCAGGAATCCTGCCCATAAATGGACTAATCACTACTGTTTCTGCACTGTGACTCACTGCTTTTTGTTTTGATTATTAAAATTAACCTCTCTCCCTCTCCAAGCTCTCAAGATGTGCAGAATCACGTACAGACATAATTTTCATCTTTAAAACACCACCCATTTCCAGCTTCAAAAATCCCACCAGCTTCTCTGTGGTCAAAAACTTCCCAGTGTTACAGCAACGCTCAGGGATTTGAGCCCAACACACATTCCTCACTTTGCTCAATTTTATCTGTCTTGCAGTGGCTGACTATCAGTGCCGTCCTCTGTACGGCCTGCTTCTGAAGCAGCCCTCCTGTGTCTCCAACACCTCATTTCCAAAGCTCATTTCATACTACTTGAACATCAGATACTGCATACAAGAGCATTTTGGGCTCTTTTTATAAGAAGATTTTTATACAAATACACAACAGAATGTACAAACTTACGAAACCACGTACACAGAGAAAACAGCTTTAAAAAAATCAAGCCTGGGTTATTTTCCCAGGTTACATCACATTTTAAAACACCCAAGAAACTACTCAAAACTCACAATATTTGGAAGAAATTTGACAATAACTGTTATATTCCCCTTTTTAAAACCACTGATGTGTGTCATTAAAAAAATCATGAGAAAATACTGCATTCGTATAGTGCTGCAAGATGGTTAAAATAATCAGGTTTTACAGTCAAATGTGACTGCTTATGTAAACACATACTTACAAACTGTAGAGAATCTTTTGCCATTAAGTATTATTTTCTAAATATTGATTTCCTGACATTTATTTTGCAGACACACATGCCTACTCTATGTATTTGAAGCTGTATGCTGTACAGGGTGATGGTAGAGTAATACATAGTCACACCCTTTCAAAAAAGGAGGCACATAAAAACAGGTATTCTCCACAAAAGGTAAAAGAAAAGCTATGGGTTAGAATAGTAAGATACACCTTAGGAATGAAGAGGAAATTAAAAAAAATTAGGAAATAGGAAAAAGTCCAAAAGAAAACAGACAGCAGAAGTATTGAGAAGCTGAGAGATTTATAGTAACTTCAGCTGCCCAAATCCAAAGTAAGTGACCAAAGAAGGTATGCTGCATTTAAAAAAAAAAAGAAAAAAAAAGAATGTGTGGTGTTTGTTAGAAATGTCTTTGGAATTGTTGCATTCCTCAGAAATCCTCACTGTAAGCATGGGGTAAAGTTGCTGATTACCAGGTTATTCTATCTGAGATTTTTCCCCTTGCTCTAAACACAGTATTCATCCCAAAAGCAAAAACACCTCAAACGATCCACATTCACTTCCCCCACTTTCAAAACAAGGAAAATTACCTGTATACTCAAGAAGTGCCAAGAGTATTCGTGCCTTCACCTCTTAAAGAAAAAAAAAAAATTGAGATTATGGTTACAAGTGTTTTCACCAACATAGTAACACATTCACAGTCTCACCAGCTTAATTCCAACTTCTCGTTTGTACAATCCTGAATGGAAACTACAAAAGTGTGATGAGTCTCAACTTAATTTCACATACAACTGGATAAAATTGGTAATAATCAAAAGTACCAATGCTACAAAAGACAAATGAAGAGGCAGCTGCTATCTTAAGAGTGCATGTGTACCAGCTGGCCAATGCAGATCCACATATGAAGAATTCCACTCTTAAACTGAAAAACAAGACTGGTTTTCACTGATTCCAACACTACCCCAATCCTTTATTTTTTCTTTTCCCACTTTCATTCCATACATAAAAATCTCAATTCATCCTCATTTCACTGTGTATCAAATCATCCAGGAAAAACACAACAGCTTTTTCACTCCATTCTAAGCATTCAGGATTTTATTTTGCTTCAAATAATTATTTTAATTTAACAATCTATGAAGTAAAAAAGTACAGACTAAAAAAAGTCCTAGTTTGACTGACAAAAAAAATGGGTTTGTATCTCTTTACATTGTAGGGCATAGTTTCCTGGTTTTGGGGTTTTTTTGGAAGAGGGGGCCTTCTCAAAGTCTGCAGGCTGAAGGAACTGACTCTTACCCTCTCCAATGTACCAGAGCACAAATTTGAGCATGTTAATCATCACTGCAAGGAACAGGTACATAAAACATCTGCTGTAACCTTGAGTATCAAGCATCAGTTGCCCTACAGTAACTACCTGTAGGAACCCTGCTACTGCACGTGCTTCTGCATCTTTGCAACCTTTCTTTCAAACACCCACTTTTCTGTGCAGAACTATTCCAAGCCCAGTTCAGTAGATCAGCAGAGCTGATCTGGGCTTCATCAACAATAGGACAATGTGGGACTATGTTGCCCACTTCTAAAACTGACCTAATAGGTTTCAAAGGTGAATCGTTTGAAATTTGAATACAAGTCAGAAGACAGAACTGACATTAGGGTTGACTGTGTCAACAGCATAGTCTGGATTCTGTGTGTACTTGAACAGGTCTATGAAGAGCCAGAATCTTCCCCAAAGGTGGCCATGCTTAAAAAAAAGAAAACCTTTCAAGCCTGATCTTCATCCATGCTGTACTGGAAAAAGAACTGGCAGCGCCTACGCTTCTGAAATGCATGCCCACGGTATCTCAAATACAAGCATCAAAATGCCCAAAATTACTGCTTATTCTTAAAAATTGCCTGGTGATAGGTCTTTGCCTTAGCATACTGTCTTTGACAAAAAACTTACAGAGATTAATAACTCAGCATCCTGGAGTCCAAACATAGCTTAGTAACCGAGAATACGATAGAGGGAAATAAAACTTGTACCTGAAGAATTTAGGTACATTGAAGCTATTATTTGAAGCTTGTTTTAGATGAGATTTCTTGGATGTCTGAATTCATAAAGCATTTGAGGTAACTATAAATAATGATTTCCTGCTTATGAGAAAATTACAGGACACTGCAACTCTCCTTTATCTTTGCTATGTCTTCTCCCTTTCAAAATAAACCCACAGGCAAGAGAGTATTTTTAGGTTATTTGTATAAGTAGAGACTTACCTGGGGTTAGAAGTGAACCTTGGATGTCAAACAATAGCTTTTCAAAAAATTCCAAATGCTATGGAAGTTTTCACCCCTTATTGCTAGGGAAATTGCTAGGGAATAGCTCCCTAGCAATTTCTCTTTAGATTATATGATTTTTAATGCAAGATACCTTCAAATTCTTTTGTTCTTAAACATTCTTCTATATTTTTTTAAAATCATCCTATTCTGTTCTTCTGATCTTTGCCAGCAAAGGCTAGATTTTAGTTTTAATTTGTTCCTCATATCTGAAAATATCATAGAATCATAGAATGGTCTGGGTTGGAAGGGACCCCAAGGATCATAGAGTTCCAACCCCCCTGCCACAGGCTGGGCCACCAACCTCCAGGCCTGGAAATATATTTGAAATAAGACTGAGATTTTGCACTGCATGACTTATGAGTTAAGTTGAAATACATTTTTATACTTTTAATGGCTGACAGGCTCCTTCACTCCTAATTTAGGTTAAAATAGATATGAATTTTTTCAATTTCATAGTCTTTCCTATTTCAACTTAAAATTACTATGCTAGGAAAACAACTGCACTTCCTTGTGCAGTTATGTGACTCAGAAATTTGACTTGCTCCAAAACATCCCTTCTTTTGACCAAAAAAAAGCAACTTGAGAAATTTCTCCTCTTTGTTTTCTTTACACCATTCCATTGTTATGGCCAGTTTTGGCTTTCCTTTCCTTCTGAAGGGTCCCTTTCTCTCGATCCACCTTGTTTCCTGGTCCCCACACAAGTGTCATCCCTCTGCTTTTCCTCTTGTGCTTTCCAAATCTCCTGTTACATATATCACGTACATCCAAAATCCTGTACCCATGTCATTCTTGCTCTATTCAGTGGCCACTGAATTCCTGCCCTGATTACTGCTCTCTCCTGCACCAAAATCAAGCACTCCAGCTTCAAAGATCTGTATGTGCCAACAACTTGTTTTTATCTTTCCTGGTTTAACAATTTAGTAGGCCCAGTCGTTCCAAGAAATAAATTTCATATTTTCTTAAGTTTCTTAACTCCGGATAAATCCTCCCAGAATCTGCATACTATTCCAGAGAATTAAATACTATCTTGATTAGTCTTCTAGGGCTGCTTTTTACTCTAACCATAGAAAACTTTTCTCTCTCTAATTGTATGACAGACAAATGAAATTAGACAAAACAATCTCCAAATATGTTTTAAACTTACTGTCAAGGAAAGTTTGGTTGTTTTTTTCAGGGGTTTTTGTTTGGTTTTGGATTTTCTTTTAATCTGTGCCAACCATCATAGATTTTACAAAAAACCAAAAACCTCTTCTCTCAATTCTAATACTAATAAAAAGAAAATTGACAGACCAGAGTGATCATATTCAAGAGTTTTCCCATTTCTTCATGCATATTAAACAAGGTAAATTAAAGAATCTTAAGATCTAGGACTGAAAACATCTCGTTTTTGTGGGGCTTCCACGCCTCCTACTTTAAAGCACTGATCAGTCTAACCTAATACAACACATCCTAAAATGCAACAGAACAAGAAAAAAATTACAATAGCCTGATATTTTTATGCAACTAAAAATGAGTTGGTTTTCAATGAGGAGATGCATCCTTACTTTAGTGTTCATCAATAATGGTTAAGTGTGCTTATAACAATTAGAGATTTTAATTACAGCAATTTTTTTCCCCACAGTGAAAAACTTATATCTCTGGTCTTCTCTGACTGCTTCCTCATGAACCTGCTAGAAGAGACAAATATATCTCCTTTCCTCAACTGTTAAAAAAACCTGCCTTTCATTTATGAAAATTCATGAAGATTCTTCTAAAATCCCAAAATTTTGTTCAACTACTTCTTATAAGCCCAAATAAGCAGTCAAAATAAGGGACATCTTTTGTTTTTTTCTGAATCAGGCAAAAAACATGGAAAACAGGGAGGTAAATTGCTGTGCTGTGAGTCAATATATGGTTTTTCAGCCAGAAATAGCTCAGGGCACTACCAGTGGCTCTTCTAGGTACCCTGATCATTTGTGAACACTGCATAATTTCATTGACGACCTTGATGAGGGAATAGCATCCACCTTCAGCAAGTACACCGATGATACAAAGCTGGGAAGGGTGGCTGACACACAGGAACACTGCGCTGCCATCCAGAGAGACCTGGACAGGCTGGAGAGCTGGGCAGGGAGAAACCTAATGAAATTCAACAAGAGCAAGTATAAAGTCTTGCACCTGGGGAGGAATATCAGTATAGGCTGGGAGATGACCTGCTGGAGAAGAGCTCTGTGGAGAAGGACCTGGGGGTCCTGGTTGATGACAGGTTGGCTATGAGCCAGCAGTGTGCACTGGTGGCTAAGACAGCCAATGGGATCCTGGGATGCATTAGGAAGAGTGTGTCCAGCAGGTCGAAGGAGGTGATCCTCCCCCTCTACTCTGCCTTGGTCAGGCCCCACCTGGAGTACTGTGTCCAGTTCTAGGCTCCCTGGGATAAAAAAGACAGGGACCTCCAGGAGAGAGTCCAGAGAAGGGCTACAAAGATGATTAAGGGCCTGGAACATCTCCCGTATGAGGACAGGCTGAATGAGCT